>PTFA01000008.1:2958546-3001292 GCA_003342895.1 Casuarius casuarius
TGCCCACGGCCGGGGCACGCTGACCCCCCCACTCTGCCCCGCAGGTACCTGATCCGCTCGGACCCGCTGGCCCACGTGGCCAACGAGGGGCAGAGCCGCAAGGGCAGCGCCGGCGCCCGCCTCGGCCCCTGCAGCCCCGAGACGCGGGACGAGACGCAGCTCTGAGCCGCCGCTGCCCGGGGGGGGACGCTGCGCGGTGCCCCGAAATGGGCCGCGGCCGCTCGCCGGCATCGCTGTCTGCGCCGGGGACCGCGGCCTGCCGCCTGCCCGTGGGCGTCTGTGCACGAAGCCACCGGCGCTTTGGAAATGGTTTCTGCTCCTTCCCGGGGCTGCGGGCGCAGCTGGCCGTGAAAAGCGCCGGGCTGCACCGGGCGGCCCTGGAGAGCCGGGACCCTGCTCCACCGCCGGGGGTCCCGGTGCCATGGAGGGTCCTGGTGCCCCCACGGAGGGTCCCGGTGCTGCTGGGGATCCTGGTGCCGCTGCCGGGGGTCCCAGTGCTGCTGTGGGTCCCGGTGCCATGGAGGGTCCTGGTGCCACCATGGAAGGTCTTGGTGCCATGGAGGGTCCTGGTGCCATGGAGGGTCCCAGTGCAGCCGTGGGTCCCGGTGCCGCCGGGGGTCCCAGTGCCACCACCGCTGGCCGCCCCACGGGACCGCAGGGAACTTTCTCCAGCGGAAGCACCAGATGTATTTTTCATCTATTTTTGCACACTTGAAGACGTCGATGTGTGAGCGGTTTATTTGACTGCCAGGTGAATAACCGAGTTGGTAACTTTATATACTTTTACATTCATATATTAAAACTTAAATGTGATTTTTTTTTTTTTTTTTTTTTTTTTTTTTTAGAAGCCTGTGAAGCACAAGGGCACCGTGCCGCCCCGCCAGGCCCTGCCCGGCTGCCAGGCGAATGGCTTATTGCCACTAGCCGTGGCCAGCCCTTCGCCCGGACACACAATAAAGTTGTTTACAAAAGAAACTGTTTAAAATCACAGCTTTAAGCCATTGACGGAGCTGAGTTTGCCCCCGGCCGCCCAGGTGAGCCCGTGCCGTCGGGACTCCCGCCTCGGCTGCACGGTCCCAGGCCGGTGCTGCGGCGCCCGGCTGCAGGCGTTTGGGAGGAGAAAATAGACAAATGTAGCTAAGAGAGGAGATGGCGTCTGTTGGCTCAGGAATTGGGGTTTGGGGTTGTCTTTTTTCCTTTTCCTTTTCCCCTTTTCCTTTTTCCTTTTCCTTTTCCCCTTTTCCTTTTCCCCTTTCCTTTTTCCTTTTCCTTTTTCCTTTTCCCCTTTTCCTTTCCCCCTTTTCCTTTCCCCCTTTTCCTTTTTCCTTTTTCCTTTTCCTTTTCCCCTTTTCCTTTTCCCCTTTTCCTTTTTCCTTTTCCCTTTTCCCCCTTTTCCTTTTTCCTTTTCCCTTTTTCCTTTTCCTTTTTCCTCTTTTTCCTCTTTTGTTTTTCCTTTTCCCTTTCCCTTTTCCCTTCTCCCTTTCCCTTCTCCCTTTCCCTTCTCCCTTTCCCTTTTTCCCTTTCCCTTTCTTCTTCCTTGTCCTTTCTTTCCTCGTCCTTTCCCTTCCCCATCTTTCTCACTGCGTGCCCAGGGGCAGCTCCCGCCCTGCGAGGGTCAGTGGTGAGGAGCGAGGCCGAAGGCTGCGCCTGTGGAGCCGGTAAAAAAGCCAGTGTGGCCCCCCCCCCCCCCCCCGATGCCGCGAAGCGCAGGCGGCAGCAGAGCTAGTGCTGATGCTTTTTTGTCTGTTTGGGGTAAGGTAGAGGCTGCTTTTGTTTCCTTCTGCTTGTTCATGCCAAAATATCATCATCCGCCAGGGAGAAAGGCAGCTTCTCGCAGGGGAAAGCGGAGGCCGGACAAGGCCCCTTCGAGGCTCAAGATGCTCCAGTCTGGTTTCTAAAATGCCTCTTCCAGTGGGAATAGCTTTAATTGCTCAAGTCCAGATTTCAGACAGATTTTTTTTTCCCCTTCAGTCCTGCTTTAGCATGATCTCATTCCTTTAGCGTGATAGCAGAACAAAGCTGCAACTGGAGAGCAGAGTTACAGATTCCCAACCCCCCCGAATACGAACCACCATCAGCGTGCACATCTGCTTTTAAGCCAAATTAAGCAAAGCCAAGCCTGTAGCTTAGCCAGGTCGTGGCAGGTGCCTGCAGCCAGTAAAGGCAGCTTTTATTCCCGGGGGCTGCCGTGATGCAGCCTGCAGAGCTGCTCGCTAGCTGCGAGAGCAGATCCAAAGGAAAGTGCCCAATTTTGGCGCGCGGACGGCTCCCCAGCACAGGCGGCCCTGCGCCCCGGTGGGCACCGCGGCTTTCGCCCCACGCACCTCCCGACCCCAGTGCCAGGAGACGGGAATGTAAGAGGAACCCCGCGAACCAAAAGACAGTTAGAAAATATATATGTGGTTTGTGATACTACTTAAAAAAAAAAAAAAAAGGGAAAAAAAAAATCCCTTCTTAATATTGTTGTGTTTTGACAATGCCTTTTTTTTTTTTTTTTTTTTTTAATATATAAATACATGTATTTAAAAAAAAGCTACGTGTATAAATGGTGCCCATTTTGCAGCTGTTATTTCTATGGTGTACATTTACAGCAGCCATTCTGAGGGGATGTTTAACAGAACACTACTGTAGATACTCACCTGTGGGCAATGGCATTCTGAGAACAAATGTTTAATTTTTCTAATGCTTTAGACTCAGTTACAATACTAATGTAAAAACAAAAATATTTTATTTTTTATAACAGTCCTGAAAACACTGGCTTGTCGGGGGCTGAGAGCAGCCCGGTCCCGCGGCCCCCGGGGGCTGTTTCGTTGCAGGAGTGATGAGCCGTAAGCGGGTGCGTGATGTCGCGGTGCACAAGTTTTGGTGCAATGCAGTGACTAAGGCATGAACCACCACAAGACCAAACCCAACAGGAAAAAACCCCTCAGCTGCTAATTATCGTGTTTAATTTGGGTTTCTGTAGCAAGCCCAATGGCTCAAGTATCCAGGACAGGGCCGGGGGGAGGGGGGGGGGTCCTTACTTGGGGACCACCGGGATGGGTCCCCCAGCTGCTCCTTGCCGCAGAAGGACCCGTTTGGGGTAAGGACCAGCTCAAGCATTACAAAAGCAAGGCCTTGCATGGGTGCACGAGGAAACTGTGTCTTTACTGCTGTCTGTGTTTGGAAAGCGATGACGAATGGGCCAGGATTCAGTTTCTGTGCTATATGATGAAGCTTACACTATTGTTCTTTTGCTGTAGTTTTTTCTTAAAAGGGAAAGTTTAGCTGTTGTCACAGGGAGAAGGCTTTTCCCTCGATAGTGCAGGGCAAAAGAGCGATGCAGGAGCAGGAAAAGCCTTGGGCCATGGTATTTCAGAGGCCTCGGAAGGGACTGGGCAAGGGCACCCACTGCTATTTGGTGCCCTGAAGAGCAGGAGGTGGATGAGCCCTTGCATCACTGCAGCCCTAGTCAGGTAAATGAGGGCTTTTCCCCAGAGCCCCTCAGGCAAGGTGCCGTCCTGGTCAATCGAAAAGCTCAACCGTTGCCCTGCAGTTTCCATGTTGGGAGGAAACAAACTGCTATTGCTTGAACCAATTGGCTAATTGCCGACCAGCACGCTTTGGGATGTATGCCTTGCTGGAGCAGCTATAGCACTGCAATGCACAGCCATCGGAGACCCTGGGGTAAGCGCAGAGAGCAGCAAGAGACAGTTGCAATAGTTACAGCTTTACTAGCAAATGCCTCCATCGCATGTTGTGTGTCACACACTGTTTCATACTGCAGATGTGGGCCAAATCCCTGCGTCATGCATTAAAGTAAAATGACCTAGCCGAACAAACATTACATTATCTTCATTTCCTGTAAGCCCCCTTTCTACGCCGCTATGTATAGGACATGGCATTTCTATTCCCCCTGAGGGGCATGTCAGCTCTCAAGGTCAGCTAGTGCATGGATTTTTATTAGCAATGGCAGATTTAAAAAAAAAAAAAAAAAAAAAATCGCATCTTGCCACCTATACGACCTAATTTTGTGAAATGTTCTTCTGGGATGCACTGTAGACAGCCAACTGGAGATGTTTTTGTACAATAACTGTGAAGATGCTTCACATTTATGTAAAGACAAGTTAAAATAAAAGAGCTGCATGCAGCGACAATGGAGACTGCTGGGTTTTTTTTTGTTGTTGGTTTGGGTTTTTTTTTTTTTTAATGTGAGCAAAATTTTATTTTAAAAATTCATGGCAAAATCATGTTTTAGAAGGACGAAGTCCTAAGCGTTATAGCACCATTTTTCAACTCACATCTTCTGAAGCTGTGGCATGTGACGAGGTTTTTGTTTGTTTGTTTGTTTTGTTTTGGTTTTTTGTTTGTTTTTTGTAAACTCAGAACTCTCTGTGTGGAACTGTAGAAAGGGCATATTAAATTTGCTGCTGTGTTATAACAATAAGCACAATGCCAACACTGGCATTAAAAAGCCATTTAATTAATTTCAAAAGGAAAACGTTCCTAAAGCTGTCGGCTCAAGACTAGATTATTTTCTTCTATCTCTAGCTGAGATGGTTCAAAATGATTTGGCCGATTGTTCCCGTACGTACTGCAGCATTATTCCCCCAAAGCATTAGCACTTACCCCGAAGCAAACATACAGACTAAATCCGTATTACAAAAACCTGGTTTTGTGGGATGTTCTTAATTGCTGATTATCTAAGAAACTCTGAATGGAAGATTGCAAATATTATTCTAAAGTAACTTGTCAGGCCATTTAACAGAAATGTATTTATCCCTGTTTTAACACCAAGCATAACAGCTGCCTTTGTCACTATTTATACATTCATTTTTCCTTTTTTAACTTTGCTGTGTTTTAACCTTACAGAGCACTCCCAAAGCAGGTGGGATACTTACAGCTATACTATACTTATATACTACACCTTATTTACAACTGATACCACTGTCTGTAGGGAATTTATAATGATGGACATGTGTTACTTAGGCAATTAAAGCTGCACAGAGACTTCCACACCAAGCAATACTTTTGCTGTGTCTTTAAAAGGGAAAACACACCTTGTTTGTTTGCTTGGCTTCTTCATCGCTGTAGTATAAAAGGAAATCCAAATATAAAGTTTTAAACCCCGGGAGGGGAACCAGTTGCCCCAAGGTCTCTCGGCAAACTTGCATGTTTTAGTTTCTTGTCCTGATAATTGTGACGGCAATTCCTATTTTTTGGTGGGATGGTGAGGGATATTTAATTAGATCAGGAAATTTAACATTGAAAACTGTATGTTAGCACAGCCTCATAAAAGGCAACGGGCTTCAGGCTTTCCTGCTAGCTGGGCTCTCCTGCCTGCTCCTGCGGGCTGGCAGGCGCAGAAAAGCGCAAAGGCAGAGGACAGGCAGGCAATGCCCTCCCGGGGTTGCTGCTTTTTAGCAGCCTTTTGAAGACTGCCAAAGTGTCCCACTACAGCAGCGTGGTCGTGGCTGTTAGCAGCACAGCAGCACAGGGCTGCGGCTGTCCGTGCATGGGCCAGTCCCAGTAGCATGTGTCTTTAGGATGAAGGAGCACCGTCTCTACTCTTTTGGGCTACTCTGTCATTTTAGCAAGTAAGTTTCATTAAATTATGAGTTATGTTCACAATGCATCAGACTGTGCTCTCTTCCCATTCTCCTCATTGCTGTTTAGCTGCTGGTAAGCAAAGACTCGTACGTGCTCTTCTACCTCCAAACGCTCCATCATCCTCCTGCAGAACTGTGCATTTTCCTGAAATAACCAAACTTAGCAAACCTTTACGAGAGGCTCTGTGTGCTTTTGCTCATGAACATGCAGTAAAGCCCCTTTATTAACACACAGACAGGACCTTCCAGAATCGGAGGAGAGGGTTTTTGCCCGCACGGAGGGGTGACGGTGGAAGGCACAGGCAGCAGGGCTGGCCGGGCAGCAGCAGCGCGGTTTGCAAACCTCGGAGCGGTCACCAACGGCACTGTGACTGTCTGCAGCCCACGACTTCTTGTGCATTTTATTGTCTATATACCTCAATATAGATTTTAATTTTGAGATCAAGTGCAAGCCACAGACAAATGGAGATTATTTTTATTAGACATTCGAAGAAAATACTATAAAATTACAATATACCTATTTAAAAATCATACAGTAGGACACAGAAATAATATACCTTAAACATAGACCACCTTGGAATTAATTAAATTGTATCAGTGTGAGAAATCTGAAAGCTATCGAGTCTTTTTGTTGTAAACTCATCCTAGTCAAGAAGTCCAACAAAAAGCCTGTTAAAATTACTTTTTAGCTATTATCTTTAAACAAAACAAATCTATACACAGAGAGCAAATTCCTTCCAATTTTCCAGTACAGCTAAATTACAATGAACAAAACCGAAACAGCTGTCCAGAGGTAATTTCAGACACTACCAATTAACAGCCCCCACTTGTATAAAAATCCGTAATAAGAACAAGATTCAATATTCTAGAAGAGCAGCCACAGATAACAGCTGTTTCTGAACAATTATTTCTCGTTACATGGTCCATTAGCTACAACACAAGTTAATGGAAAACTCAGCGTTAGAAGCCCAAAATAAAAACATGAAGGTTATCAAGGAAACTGTGATAAGCATACAAAAATTCCAGTGTAGCATTCTGCTACTTTATATTATTAAGAGTATATTGCATTTATATACATGCACAGATATGTGCAATACTGCAGTCAAAATGCAGCATTTACTTTGATTTCACCGGAGAGCAGTGAACAACTCGTGCTGCTTCCACCTCCCTGTGGTCCAGCCGTCCCAGTTCTCCACGGCTTCACGCAACACACCAGTGAAAGCACAGCCGACACTCCTGAGCGAAGCTCTGTCACAGGGCAAGGAGGTGCAGTCACGGTTGTTTGAAGCCGAAGAATGAGGACTGTCCTTACTGACTCCAGCCCATGGCTGTTCCTCTTCATTAATACGTTTCTTCGCTGTCCTCTAAGATGTGCAGAACTCCTCCCCAAGCCATGAGGAACCAGGGACTGGGTTCAGCATTCATTCTGCACACCAGCGTCCCACCAGAAAAGACAGGCTGTGAGAAGGAGGAAGACGCATAAAATATCCCTTAAAAATAAAATACATAAAATAATAAAAAATAAAAAGAAATAAATAAAAAATAATATATCCATAAAATATCCTTGCTGTGACAAAGAGTGTTTTGAAAAGCACAATATGAAATAACAAACTAAAACAATATGAAATAAACTAAAACTTCAAGGAAACATACCTAAGCAGACGAGCAAAGGCCATCCAGGCTTACCAAGGGGTGGTAATCTGCGGGCAAAGGAACAGTTGCAGTCAGAAATGTCCCTTCAGAGCTGGTGAGCTTTGACCCGGTACAAATGAAGCACCTTCCAGCAGGGAGGCATTCAGCAGCTCTGTAAGAACAAACAGCAGACCACTAGAAAAATCTATCACTCAGGTATCTGAAGCATATTTAGACATTTAACATGGCACACGGAGATTATCTTGCAATGGTAAGTGCACATAGAGAAACAAAGCTGTAATGACAAAGGGGAATAGACTAGAAGGCCAACTAAATTTTTATTTCTCATTTCTATAACGAGTCTTTCTATTTCTGCAACTTATCCACATGCGCTGTATTTAATTAGTTGAACTACTGAAACACTAGTATATTTTTATAATTTATTCCATCCAAACGTTGAACAGTTTTTTTGTCTACAGTTTGGTGGACAAGCATAAGTAATTGTAAGACTTGGAATAATTTATGAACTGATAAAAAGCAGTTTTTTAATTAGGTAATAGTTTCAGTTAATTTGACTTTCATCCTGAAGGAACATTCCATTTATTCCATATGAAGATCCACAGCTATAACAGCATCATTTTCTTTGGACAACTTCACATTACGGACTTTGGACAATCAAACTGTCAGTGTAAAACAAAAGATAAGAGACATGCATTATTTTATGCTTTCATAATATAAATTTGGTCATATCATTCTCCTGCTTTTAGAAACTATTATCCTGTTGGAGCTAGCCCACTGAACAAAGTTGTGTTAGCAATTTTTTTAGTGCATAGTTACCTATTCCAGTATTTTCTACCTACTACATTATACAGTAACCCATTGTTTGAACAGTGATCCAAAAATTAATTGCAAAATTTTAAATGCAGCATGTGCAGTGTACTTACATTTCATGATGTGAAAATTTGTCCTGTAATTTAGAACATAGCTAACGTTTTCTGCTGGAACGCTGGTAGCTTTTTCCTGAGAGATTGCATGAAATAAAGGAATATAGCAATAGATGTAGCTTTCTGTCAAAAAAAAAACAAGTCAAGACTCATTACTTTCATTCCTTAGTTTCTGAAGCATATCACCAAGGCGGATTAAACTTGCCTTTGTATTGTGACTGCGAATGTTTACCTGAGCAGAACAGAATCTCCTAGGATATATCGTGTCAACAGTCCTTGGCTGCTACAAGACTGTACTATGAAACAAAAGCCATGATCAGACTTGCTATCTATAAAAGATTTAAGTAGGTCATCATAAGCATGTAACAAAAAAAATTACAGAGGTAAGATGAATTCAACTTTTTTCTCCCATTTTTAATACTCAGTCTTCATATATATAATCAAACGATATAACATCTGATCAATGTAAGCAAGAACAAGAATTAAATTTTTTTGGTTTTAATGTATCGAAAGATGTATTTTGAGACATCTAAAAAATATACTCAAGTCAACCACACAAATATCTCAAATTATTTCAAACTGTCCTCAAGAATATTATATAAAAGTTTTCACTTGTCAGAAGCACACACAAAACACCTCCCCACAAAATACTTAACAGATTTCTCCAGCTCTTCATATATAACATAGCAGTAAAAATGGGTACAAAAATCAATCTTTCAAAAATGTTCTTTGCAGGTCACTTCCTAGAGTGGTGTGCTTTGAGTGTCACAGAAAAGAATATCCTCATCTGAAGTCTCAGAATTTAGCTGTCTTCGTCTTGACCACAAAATCAGGTGCAGATACATGACTTTGCAACAACTTATCCCCACCATTGCCATCTTCAATCACACCATTAACGCAACCACCTGCACCTCACTGAACTGCTCAAAATGAATTAAATTTGAAATCCCGAATAACTGATAGCTATTTAGTTGGATAAGCATAGCATGGATAATAGCTTAATACACAACCACAAAGTGAAAGACTGGCAATACTAATACGAGACTGCAAGGGGGGGGGGGGGGGGTCAGCCGGGTGAACCTGTGCCAGCAGCGTGGGGTGGGGGGGGGGGGGGGGGGGGGGGGGGGGAAACAGGTGTGATCCTGTTGTTAGAAAGTACATTGGGCACTAAATTCCAAGGGCAACAGTTAGAGTGGAGATGATGTGGCTTGCTTGCTGCTGTATTAAAAAAAGAAAAAAAAAAAGAAAAGACTTGCAAATATTTTGACCCTGCTACTAATGATGAGTTTTAAGGACTTACGGAAAAAGAAAAACAGAATGACTGGAAAAATTCAAGTCCTGGGAACTCATTCATATTACTCTTACTCTACTACACTCCCAAACCATTGGCCATAGTACAAGAGAATTCCTAAGAGTTCACCAGTTTCCACACTCGAAGTTACCTCTAGTGTGATGGGGAGAAAAGTCACTTATTTTCTGGCGCACTCGATTGCTCTAACACTCCAGCATACTATGTTACACTGTATTAAGACTCCCCAAACAAGTCAGTATTTACAAAACAACTCAGGTCGTTCTTGTTTGAACTCTTATTCTACCAGAGAGCACAATGAAAATGGGACATTCAATGACACATGAACTACAAATGTGGAACAGCATGTGTAAATACACAATACGTTGATGTATGAAAGTTTGAGAAAAAGGAATTGCATTAAGTACTTTAAAGATGCACATTCTTGTATTTATTAAGAAGCTAGTAAGAAATCAAAAGAGAGGTCAAAAGACACAAATCCAATTTCATGCTATTCTGTACATGGGAAGTAAAAATTACCTAGCTCAGATTGGACACAGCGAGAAAGCTGCCGTCAAAACTTCCAGCGACTGCTACAAAGGCTTACAGATTGCTCTGCTTAGACACATCTGCAGAAAACAGAGTGAAAATTCACTTGTTTTCAGACAGCTATTATGCTGTTTATTTTCCTTCTGCAGTCAGCAGAAGGTGGTAGTGTAGCTATATTTACCGCTCCCATTCCACTCACCTGGCAAAGCTCACAGCAAGCACAGCCAGACCCTTTCTGAGCACCTGGAAGTTTTTTTTTTTAGCCAAGGCCAATTCTGCCCTTCTTTTATTTTTATTTTTTAAGAGGTAAAAGGGAACAGCCCTGGCTCCAATTTATGCTGGTGAAAACTGAACTAAACACAACTTAAGCTGCAAGATGACACAATATTTCTATCTATCTGGGAGATACCCAGATACATAGCCTATTATGATACTATTGAAATAACTGAAATTTTCACCTATTTTAACCATAAGGGTGCTTACACAGTACAAGTGGCTGTGTAAAGCAAGAAATTTGGTATTTCAAGCAATGATTTTTAGAATAAATGACATTGGCAATATGAAAGGTTAGCATCATTTTTCCATGACAGTTTTCAGGCTACAGGTCACCTAACTATCCACACACACAATCATTTCCAGCTATTTAAAGTAAAGCATTATAAGAGTGTTGTCGCTAAAAAAAAGTATTAGAAATCTTATATATTCAGAATTTAAGAAACTTAAAAAGGAAAAAAAAAAAAGTGTTACTAAAAGATATGCTGTCATGACCCTACATCCACATCTTATCCTGGGCTGGCACTGAGCAAAGAACACATTTAAGACCTCACTGACATTTCTGGTCCCAGATTGTACAAAATCTGTTTAGGTAAATGAATTATTCTCCCTTCTGCAAAACACTGTCTGCATTTACCTGCAGGCCTCTACAGTTCACCTACATTCCCCTGCACATAGACCCACAAATTCTGCTTTATGTTCTTTACAAACAAGCTTCTCTTCCCGCTTTTTCCAGGCAAAATTAATAGGCCATATTTCTTGCCAAGGTATTTAGGATTAATGTTTATTTAATAACTAGAACTCTCAAGACTTAATTTTTCAGAGAATACCATCCTTTAGAAAACACCTTACTTCTCTACTTCCTTCTGTGACCTTCCACTGTCACTTGGGACTGCACGTCGCCTACAGATCCCACCTCCTCTCCAAATGGGTGTTGCCTCCTGTTGTCTCCAGTAGTAAACGAAGTTACATTGCAGCAGAAAAAACAGGGACCTGATCTAGTGCACTGGGATCCAGGAGAATACTGCCAAAGCCTTCATTTAGCCCAGTCTTTGCTATGGGCAGCAATATTTTAATCTGTATGAAATAAAACTACAAATCATCCATGAAAAGTCCAAGCAAATCATTGAAGTCTTGTTTTTTTGTTTAGAATATCTAAAAGCAAGGACTATCTTGCAGGAAAAATGGGTTAAGAATATTTTCCTTTCCTAAAAAGAATTTATTCAATAAACAAGAGGGGACAACACTGGGGACAAAAGTCAGATTTTAAGGGCCTAAATTTCTGAAGACTTATTTAAAGTTTAATTACATATTTATTGTAAAGTCACAGAACATTATTTCTATACTGAAAAGTCTACAGTTTTGAGAATTAAAACTATGGCTTTGTGCACCAATATAAATTATGAAGTTTAAACACCCAGTATAATTCTGAATTCTAGACTCATCTATACGAATCACAAACAAGCTAATACTGAAAAGCTGAAAAAATGAAATTGTCTTAGTGCTTCTGAAATTCTGTCACTAACTGAATACACAGATTCAAAAAAAAAAAAAAAGAAAAGAAAAGAAAAAGAAAAGAAAACGAAAACCTACCAGCCAGGTTCAGGAGTCTGACAGCCCTAACTGACATTCATTGCTAGTTCTATGTAAAGGCAAATTATGTGACTTCTGTATCCATGCTTTTATTTTCTTAGACCTTCTATCACCATGTTATTCATATCACTTAACTTACAGATTTATTTCATTCCAAGTCTCTGTGAAAAGGCTGTTAAATTGTTTTCAACTTTTCTGAAAGCTTTTTGGTCAAATTCTTGCACATTTCAATGAAAATCAGGAGAAATAAGCCCTTGACATAAAGTTATTACAGCTACTTACAGGCAAAGTTTTCTAAGAGCACAACCAAACATAGAATAGCACATCTTTAAAGCATATTAGTTCTTTGACAGGATGAAGTGTCACAACAACAAAAGTACACATGAAATAAAAAGGAAATCAGTTAATGATTTTTATTAAATTTCAGTGCTTTCATAAAATAAATATGGTATATAATATCAAACAGTGAGAAATAAAGCACAAGCATGAAAAGCATGGTAACAGAAAAGTTACACTCATGACGGTGTTTAATACTTAGCACTTTAGAAACCATAAAGCCTTTAATTATTTACAAGCAGCACACTATCTAACATAATTTACAAAGTTGCAGCAGCCTAGTCAAGAAGTACTGGAAGGGGAAAAAAATGGAGAGATTGCAATGGAAGACCTTCACTTTGCTCTATCTAGTTAGCACTTTATTACGTACCCTATTTTCCCCTTATGTACAAAACTCTTTGTAACTTCCATTATCTCAAAGTTTAATAATTACACTGTATTGTATAGAGCTTCAGTTCATCTCTAGGATCGGTTTAGTGCCTTTTGCACTTAAGAGACACATATTCAAGTAACACTTCAAATAAAAGTAAACATGTGCAAACCAAAGTTATAAACCTACATAACCCTCACGTAGTAGTGTCAAAACCAGATGTAGCGGGAGCATATTAACAGATTAAGTTATGTAGTAGCTAGAGAAACCTACTCAGAAGTCTAGCATGGGCAAAAATGGGAAATGGGAGTATTAAAAAAAACGGAACTGAACTGCAATTATACCCTGTTGCCCCAGACAAAAATTTAATCTGCTGAAACACAAAGATTTTTAAGGTCATAACTCAAGATTTAATATTTCAACATGAAAAGAAATCCAAGCCATTCGACTTATTTGGGGTTTTGAAACAAATGCAAATGTCTCTGTTTAAAAATTGCTTTTAAATGAGAAAAACAAATCAATATATATTAATGTATCACCCAAAATAAAAAAAACATACACACTCTTCATTTTAGAGCATGCTGCTCATTCAGAATAATGACAGGACAAAGAAAGTAGAATTACATTTCATGATGTCATAAAAACATTAAAATTTGTGATCCTTAAGTGCACCATCGTACAGGCGTAGCGTGCTCAGAGTGGAAATGTTCTATACCTACCAGAATCCATCTTTATTAAAGCGAATCTTTAGGACACTACCTGAAACTGAAATCAATAACAACTGTGCTCCATTCAGGTTGCCTCAAGTTTCAATCAGGCATATTCCAGCTAGTAGCACCTGTATGCCTCTTCATGATTGTATTCCAGAAATCTTTAAATTTGCAAACAATTTTTTTAAAAAGACTGACTTTTGCAATCCTTGCAATGCTTATCATAAACAGATACTGCAAGTAAACCCTGTTCTGAGCAGCACAAGTTGGGGCTTTTTTCAGAAATCTGAGAGCTGGACTTAGTGTTGGCAGTAGATACAGTACAACAATTTGATGTATTAAAGTTCCTCAAAAAGTCTGAAAGGAAGATTTCCCTAAAGACCGTTTAAAAAACAAAACAAAACCAAAAACACTTCACCCAAGATCTCTTCAATCCTTTTACTGGAGTTCAGAGCTTGCCAACTTTAAGAATGTCAGGAGAAAGGAGGGAATGAGGCGGCGAGGAAACCAAACTAAATTATTCCCCATTTGTACCGATGAAAAGCTTCAAGTAAAAGGAAATCCACTTGGTAAAGATCTTGCTCCATGCAGAATCCCTCATCAGTTGAAAACCACAGTAGTTAGCATTGGGTGTAACAGCAGATCTACCGTTCATAAAAAACACTGGCATTGTTCCTTCATACTTAACTTGCATCCACGGTTTCTGTTTAGAAGCTTCTTAAAAAATGTTTATGGTTCTGCACATTTCATACCAAACTGGAGGAAAATGGTAAACATTTCTTCTTTCAGCACAATCCCATTCAGCAATCTTCTCCCCAAGAACTCAGTGTCATTTACGAGTCTGAGTCTTCTTTGGCACTGCAGGTCGCTTGGCTTGCCACAAGTGATTATGAATAGTAAGAGCATCCACACTGACAGACATGGTTTTGGCTGGAATCAAGTTAAACTGTTTTCTGTCTGAACTGTATTTATAAAGCTTGTCAATCATTTTCTTGGTGATGCTCTTTGGCCCTGTTCCAGTCAGCTTGTAGATTTCTTCAGTGTCAGGATAGTAGCAATAAAGTGCTCTAAACTGGCAGCCAGCATCACGGAACAAAATGATGTAGTGGTTGGCATCACATTTTTCTAGTTCCTGCATTAAAAATAAATAAGTAAATGCACAAACATGCAGCTTGACCACAGTGAAAATTCAAATTATGCCAAGCTTTAGTTTTTTCATGTAGCTAAATAAGCATTTAAAGTTTTCTGAAACACTAGACAGTAACAATTACTTTCAGTCCTTTTATAAACTTGTGAGCTGCGATCTTAACATAGGGTCATGTTTTCCGTAAGTCCATGCAGTCACTAGAAGCAGAGGAGTCCCAGTGCAGGTATTTTCTCTTTTGTCTTTAAAGGCAATAGGCATTTGTTGTGTTACTGACAACATTCCTTATTTCATAGGTACGTTCTAGGAAACAGCATTCACTACAATGTATTAATGAGATTATGAAATGAGCATTACAGAAAAATCATTACGGCATGTGCAGTCATAATTTTATATTTTAATGATTACCTCTAATATTGAATTCTTATGTGGTTCATTCACTTTTCCAGCAAGACAGCAATGAGATATAGCATTGTGAATAATCGGTTTGTTTGATTTGCTGCTGGGTTCTTTAAATAATTTTGGACCTACAGAAGATAAATAAATAATTATTATTTGCCCTATATTTATAAATGTAAATCAAAACTATAAATTTTAGTTACATTAAAGCTGTAAACTGCAGTAATTCCAAAATGGTTAGTACATCTTTACTGGAGGCAACTTGGACTTTAGTAGAGAAGAACTACAGATTTAAAATATATTAATTACCAGTTACTTTAAAACAGCAATACTCTTTTTTTTCCTCTATCAGACTGAAACAGAAGCACAAATTCTTTTAGGAAAACAGAGGCTTCTAACCAGGCTCTATTACTGACTCAGTATCACACAAGGTACTATCTGGAATTAAAGCTTGTGTTCTCTCTTCTTTTTCAACAACATTTTTTTCGACTTAATTTTCTGTTTTCCCTTTCCAAAATGGCATTCATCTTTTAGCAAAACCAAACAAACAAACAAAAAAACCACACAGACTGAACTACCTGAATAATAAGCATTTTTTCCTATAACATAAATCAGCGAGTGGCTACAAAGCTTTGCCAAATCTATCACAGCAAATGCTAATTTCAAATTCTTCATATATTAGTTCTGAAACACTGAAGTATTTTCATTCAGCAAAAGTGTAAAAAAGAAAGTTTCTCCTACAATAATTTACAGTTTGGAGACACTAAACAGAATTAAATAGGCTTAAAGATTTCTCAAAAGTAAGAATGTGTCATACCAAATATACCATAAATTTTATGACCTGTTATTAACAAAAATTGTCCAAACTAAAATGAAAGTATTCACCTGTGTATTCTGCCACTGAAGCAATAGAAGATGCTGTTGAAGCATTCTCCCAGTCTCGTTCTGTGTTTCTGCTAGGATTTCTACTCAGTATCGGTAAGGACTCCATTGATTCAACCCTGTTGGAAAAAAAAGACATACCAACTTTTTTCTCAGATCTTAAATAATTCACCAGTTGTATGTTCTGACTGAACAAACTATGGTCCCTCTACTCCCCTGCCTATATTACCAGATCCTTCCCACAAAATTCTATTATTCCTTTGGGAAAAAGCAAAAGGAATTTCAAGTTTGTATAGACTGTCAAAACTGGCTGCAACACAGAACGGAAGATGAATTCACTAATTACCATTGCGTCTCTACACCAGCAACTTTATAACCGAAGCAAACAACATTGAATTCGCAATACCATTTAATAACATAAACTTTAATTTTTTTTTCCCCAATATCTCTTTACCGCTGAGACGGTGTGCCACCAGAGTGTACGCTTTCAGGTTCAGTTGTTGCTGCTGAGGCCAAAGAAAGACTGGAACCAGACTGAGCACTGCTTAAATTATCAGCTACAAAATAAAAGAGAAAGTGTGAAATTCATCCCGTTAAAGCAGATTTGCAAATTCAGTGAGAACAAATCAAAATCCTTACGTGTGGATGAACACTTTGTCCCTGAATCACTGTAAGATTCTTCACGATGGACAGACTTTGGCCTGGGTTTCTTGGGCTTTGATTTGGGTTTTCCAAGACCTTGCTCCTCCAAAATTTGCTGCTGTTTTTTCCTTAAATATTCTTGCTTGATAAGTTCTCTTCGAGCCTTCTCTTCTTCTTTCCGTATTCGGTCCTCCTCAGCTTTACGACTGAAAAGCAAACACAACATTCAAAATACAATAATTTCCCCTTATCTTAAAGGCAAAAAGAAGTATCCCTTTCCACTTATGTTAATACCGGGCTTCATCTCTTTTCTGTTCTACTTCAGCCTCCAACTGCTGTTTCCGAATCCGAGCCTCCTCAGCTTTGCGCTGCTGTTTTAAAAGGAATGCTGCACGTTTTTTCGCCAGCTCATCTTCTGCTTTCTGTTCATCCTGCAAAATTCAAATTCATACAGAGCTTTAAGGAATAAAAGAAAACATACTAAATTGGTCATTACAAGATTGTTGGAAGATTCAGGAGGATTTTAGGAAAACGTAAGCTAATTTTTTGGAAATTTTTACTTTCTTTGAATTGACAAGTGTAAATCAGAGAATGGACAGCATAAATAACTCTATCCTGACCTTTGAGTCAGTCAATACTAATCATACTATATAAACCAGAACTCAAATTCACTGAAGTTGAGACAACCTACTTGGACTTCTACCGTTTAAATAGAAGTTTAGGAAAGTATTATAATGGTAGCACATTTGAGCAATTTACTATAATTAGCACAAATTAAAGTAACTAAGTGTTCCAAGACCAGTTCTGAACTTTACTTACAAAGAGTAGACACACTATTTAAAAATAAACAAACAAAGCCCAACCTGACAACATGGGAAATACCATAGTACTAAGAAACAACTGTTTAACAAACCTTTCCCCAAGGCAGAGTTAGGGGTGGAATGAGAAAAACTATGTAATCCACTTCCATCATGAGCCCTTCCAGTACCATCACAGGACAAAAATTAAAGTTGCATGAAAACCAGTAACTCCTTCCCACAGTGGGTTCTAAAATCTAGCTTCCTATTTGCATCTACAGGCATATGTCTAAATTCTCCATTAAAGCTTTGACTTTTAGGCTGCTAGGCTCCTTGAGATCACAGAAGTTTGGTTGTAAATGAACACCACCACCAAAAAATACAGTCTAGACTCTTAGCTCCCTGACAAGCTTGAAAACCTGTTCTGCAGTCATCTACTACATACCTGCCTGTATTTTTCTAAAATTTTTTTTCTTTCAATTGATACAAGTTCACAGAATGCTGGGATTTCAAAATGGTAAATTCTTCCCACGACATTCTGTGATTCAGTTGTGCTAAATTATACATACACGCACATCTATATAGATATACAGTTTGTGTGTATACACATGCACACACAGTATTGAGCGGAAGGGGAGAAAAACAAGATAAACCCTGGTTTCCCATGAATTTTACAGGAAATTTCTCTAAATGGATGAAATTCTGGCCTCCTGGAATTAAGTTAAAAACCTTTCTCTCCAAAACAGTTCTTTACAGATGCAGTTTTTTAAAAAACATAACATTGCAACCACAATGTGTTGGTTTCCACCAGAAGCTTCAAGAACAAAGTGGAAAACCAAGTTCTAATGCCGGAGAAATACATAATAATAGCCAAATACTAAGGTAACATATTTACCTTGAAGAAAAACCCCACACCAGACTTCTGATCACCTTCACTAATTATGTCTGTAGAGCTATCCTGGTTTTCAAGTTCTCCTTCATCTGGAGCTTTTAAGTCAGATAAGTCTACTTCAATGAGATTAGCCTTGCTTCTCAGTGGCTCATCCACTGGGACATTTTCTTTTCCTGAGCCATCAGAACAATTTAATCCTGTTTCTTTTAAGCTGTTATTCACTTCTTTGCTCATTTCAGAAATAATATTTGCATCTTTGGAGGTTGAGAGAACAAGTGCCCGTTGATTACTCTCATCATGAAGTCTATAGGTATCAAAGAAACACTTTTCTTGAGAGCCAATTCCATGATCAGGACTGTTTTCCAAGCCAATTTCTGTTGGTGTCTTCGACAAGCTATTGCATGGAAATGGTCTTAAATGCGGTAAGGTTTCTAGACTTTGTGTTGGAGTTTTAATACGTGCTGAATTTTGCTGTCTGTCTTTTGTGACTTTCAGATCTGCTGGTCTTCCTGATCGAGGACTTCTTCCTTGACCGAAGCGAGGCGGCTTACGAAGACTATTCATTCCAGTTGGAGATAGGGGCTCGACAAAATGAATCGATGGTTTTACCTTTTGGTCCTGAGAGTTACTTCTGGTACCTGGTGATGGCAATGATGGAGATTTCATAAGTAGTTCCTGTTGCTGAGAAATCTTTAATATAGCCTGCTGAAGTGTACTGATTGTTTCATTTAGTTTTTCAATAGAAAGATCACATTCATTAATATCAACTTCAGCAATATTATCTTCTAGAAGGGCAACAGAAATAATCTTACTTTTTTCTAATTCATGTATAGCAGCAGAGTCTTTTGGTTTAAGTTGTTCAGCAAAAGCTATGCCTTCTTGCATTTTTACTTTTGTTACTTCTTGAGAATCATTAAGCATTTCTTCTCTCTCCTCGTCTTTCACAAGAAACTCCTCAGGCTTGGAACTCAAAGAAACTTCATCCAAGTCTTCACCATTGTGCCGAGGATACTCTTTTGGAAAATGCTCTGGTTTCAGTGGCTGCGGAGAATCGGGAGATTTACCTTTTTTAACAACATGCAAGAAAGCTGCCTTGCCCAATTTTAGTCGCTGCCTTGCTGATAAGGCTTCCATCTTCTTCTTCTGAGCTTCTATTGCTCTTCGCTTCTCTTCCAACTGCATATGAAGCTGCACCAGTTCAGAAGCTAAAAGATTAACGTTATCTTTATTTTGTCTGTTGGGGCTTTGCTCTCGTTTTTGTTTCCATGTGGTCAATGGGGCTGGGCAGCTTTCTGATCCATCCGGTGTGGTCTTTTGTGAACTACTTGTGCTGGACTTTGTTTCATAGCTATTAAGTCTTTGGAGCTTTCGTTCTGCAAAATTGGTCATTCGGACACTCCCGCTAGTCATTGACACACTGCTAACTTGAGAAATTGTACTCAGGCATGGACTGGAACGTCCACTAGCATCATCCTTATCTTCATGTTCTTTTACCTTCATATCTTCTTGCAACTTTGCAGATTCTTCCTCACCTATGTATTTAGTGACTATCGGATGGTCATCTATGACCACCAAGTCCTGTTCAGCATCTTCTATGTCTAAAAGATCTGAATCAGAGTCCTGTCTCACCATAGTCCATGTAGTATCTGCAACATGTGAATTGAGACTTTTCACATAACTTAAATTGACTTTGCTTGCTATGTCATCATCAGATTTAGCAGCATGAAGAAAAAATCCTCCAGTGGATTGCTCCTGAGATGAAGGATCTAAACTGCTACTAGCCAAAGGTCTGGAAGCTTCTAATCCTGCTTCCGCTAGCGCTACTGAGTCTGCAGTACTAGGATCTGCAACCGGAGTGAAATCAGAACTAGAAATCGGAGTAAAAGTCCTATTGAGATCACGGTCACCATGACAGCTATTTGTTTTCTTGCGGACCAAAGGCAAGTGTCCCTCATTGAATCTCTTCGTTATAAAATTCCTTTGCTTTCCCTCCCCACATTCGTCCTCCTTATTGATTATCTGTTTTTCCTTTGCTGGTTTTAGAACTGCAGGCATTAAAGGCTCCAGGTAAAAACTGTCTGGTTTGCTTTCTGCAGTCTCACTGTTTGTTTTTGGAGACCACGCAGTTGCAACTATGCTGGGTACCCTGGCCGACGCATTCTGCAATTCAAGGTCACCACGGTTTGGCCTTTCTTCAGATCTGATTATTGCAATAAGCTCTTCATCTTCATCCTCAATTTCAACATTGTTCAGTAAGCTCTTCCCATTAGTTTTCATTGATGGAGGATGGGGCTGGTTTTTTGGAGTCACATTAACAATATTAGAAGCAAGACTGTCTTTGCTGATTGATCTAGCCAGACTAATGCTATCACCAGACCCAGGGTCCACATCACTGCTTGCAGAATGATGAAGAGCAAATGGTGTTGGCTGAGACAGAGGCCTAGAAAAGATAAGAACAGTCTACTGATGCTCATGTACAAAAAGTTAGCACTTATTGAACTCAGGACTATGATACATCAAGCTAAAACTGCTCCATTTGAAAAATGTAATCCGTATCAAAAGTGACTGGTGATACTAAAAAGCAGCTTCAGATACTTAAGTTTTCAAATGCTTATTGAAAATCATGCTTAAGACATTTTCAATTGCAAACCTAAAATCTGTAATCTCTGACAAAGCTCGCTTTTTAAAGAAAAAATTAAGCAATTCTCAGTCCAGTTCTAAGGAACATTACTACAATAAAATTGTCACACTATTGAGTGGCCATTCATTAAATTGCATTTTAATACTTTAAAACACCTGTTACCTGGGTTTCTTTTCTGGCCATGCAAGAACTGAACCTCGTGGCTGCCCATCAACACGGGTAAGAGAATTAGAACGATGTCGATGACCTGAAATATTTTTAAAAGGTCAATAATTTAGAAATGGTCTTTAAACTAGTACTTGTAACTTTATTTAATAGCAAACACAATAAACTATTTCACCAAGAGATGGCAGCAGAAAACAGATTTGCTAAATCTCCCATAATAAAAAATGTTTACACAAAATATGCTAAACACTCAAGTAAGTTTGCCATTCTGGATGATTTTCCAAGACTTTTGTCAGTCTTATGCACACATGACAAATGGCTTTTCTCCTTTCTTTTCACAGAATTGAAGTTATTCGTCTTAATTTCTTGCACTTGAGATTCTGACAAATAAGCTCATTTGTGGAAAAAAAGTTTCAGTATCTTTCTTAAGAGATCTTTAAAACTCTTTTTTCATGCTGATAAAGATGATTTACTACAACTAAACACATTTACGATTTAGCTGACCATAGTTTGATGCAATTTTAAATTATTAATGTTTATGAACTCAATCCCCCCTCCACTCCCCCCAAAAGAAAAAAGTTCCAGAAAGTTATCCTAAAACTTTCAACATCGGAAAGAAGCCTACATTTCTTTCACAAGCGATCATAAATAAAGGAAATATTGCTACATTAACTGAGTAATTAGCATTACAAAGTCACTCAGATTATAACAAGTCCCCAGGTTGCTGTTCATAAACATGCTATATACTTTTCTCAAGGTAAATACATCTTCTGGATAAATATGCAATCTGGGTCTTGTCAGCAAGCAGCTATGCTGGAAACCAAAACTGCTCATAGTCAATTACATTTTCAAAATACTTATACTCCTCCAAAGCTTAAAATGCAATCATTTGAAAAAATGAGAAAGAATCAACATAGATAGCAATACACAAAGGGTACCTGTATAAATATTACTAAAAGGTCAATTTTTATTCTCTTTATTCAGGAAGAAATGGTTTTCATTCATTACTGCATTGAGATGGATGGTCATCACCTGTTGAAATCCAAATTCAGTGTTGACTTACCAGGGCTATCTTCTCCCTGTAAAGATTTTTGTTGCTTTTGTCTCAAAGGCAGCAGTGGATGGGAAGGGCTAAAGGCAGGGCTTCCTCCTTTGCCACTAATTCAGAAAAGCAAACATCCATTAGTACAAGAAATGTTTTTCTACAGTAAGAGAAGAAATTACACTGGTAATAGGTACTCTGCCCTCCCTTAAAGCAAAAGAATGAATCATTAGTTTTAATGCTGATGTTGCTTAAACGAAGAGAAATAAAGGTTTTCAGATGTAACATTACAGAAATAAACTATGATCTGAATTCAAAAATTTTTAAGCTTTTACATAGAGAGGATTTAAACTACGACTTTTGTAACACTACATAGAGACAGACTGAGTTATTTGTTGCACTCCAATTTAGCTCAGCTAAAAACCCTTGTCTTTAACCTTCTTGTACAGTAGATACTATTTAAGCTTGTATTCCTACCACCATTCATGGAATACAGCCAGTAAAGATGAGATGTTTGAACAGTTTTCATGTTTTACATTTTCTCCAAAACAGAAATTAGTCAAATTCTCTATAATGCAATGGTTACATTAAATGGTAAGAATTACTGGCTTATTCCAAACAACAGTGCCAAGTATTTCCTCAAACTTGAGAGCTGAGAATATTTTAGAGACTCACTGCGCACAACTCAAAATTCACTTAATTTGTAGCAAAATCAGAAAATTTAGCATTGGAAATTCCTAGGTTACCTAACTGGAAGAATAAATTAAAAGATTAGCCTAATGACATAAAAAAAGACTTACAGATAGTCAGATTCCTCAGGGTGCAGGTAGTATCTATTGCAAGCTTCAGGGCCTGTCTGAGCTGAAGACTGCAAATCTGCTAGACTTGTACTGGCAGGGCTAGCCATGAAACTTCGTTTAGTTGCATTGGAAATAGGAACAGGTGGACGACTGCTCTTCTGCTGCAACACTGTTTTAACTGTACATATATTTATTAGATTAATGCAAATTATGCTAACCATTCAAATAACAAACAAGAACAGGAGTTTTTCAGATTGCAGTAGATCAGAGTGAAATAAAACTAAAATGAAGCCTGCAGGAACAGTCTTTATTTAAAATATTTATTCTATGGTGACTTTAATGAAAACTAAGTAAATACTTAGTGGGGTTAGAGAAGTTACCTGCCTATCTCACTCCAAAGCTTAGAGGTCAACCCACAAGTGCATCTAGAACTAACTTCCCTTCCATTTTCACTACTTTCAAAGACCTCCAGTGAGCAGGAAGTTTGAGCAGAAATAAAACTCCAAAGGAAACAACACTAAGAAACAGCTTCATTATGATGTAAGGTTTTTTTTTTAATGCACTTATATTTAATCAAAAATTGAAAAACTTACCATCTTTTATTTCCTGAATATCTCTTGGCTGTACAAAGTCTGGCTTGACATTCTCAAACCACCAGAAGAGTTCCGCAATGAAAACCATGACATTAGGCTAAAAAAACAAACAAACAAAAAAACCCACCAAAAACACTCAGTTTGTTAATGATTTACCTCTATTTAAAAAGATATCCTTCATTATGTTTCTTACCTTTAAAACCAAAGGAGCATATAACATGTCCTCCAATGTGAGGTAAAAGCATTTGTTTAGATACTCATTTGAGAATTCTCTCAAAAGTTGAATATTATAGAGGCTGTCTGCAATTGAAGTTACCTCCTTCAAACAAATATCTAGAAAGGTGAAAAAAATGAATACGTTATGACACAATCACAACAAATTAAACCTTCATCCACAACAGAAACATTACATACAAAAGCTCCACAGAGTGTTTATATTCCATCACTTAATATTTATTGGCTAGTGCTGATACTTCTCTACCTGTTAAGTACCAGCAGGATAGGAAAAGGAAGAAGAAAAACACAGATAAAACAGTATCGATTCTGTATTCATTTTAGAACCCACACAGGCTTCTGTCTTTTACAGTGCAGGCAAGGTAAACAGCCTAAGAACACACAAGAGTGGCCAAATACAAGAGCAATTAAAAACAGACATCTTGATTTGCAAATAATACAAGGCTTTTCCTACTCTAAAGCTATACAACGCCAGCTACCGTGTGAAGATGGAATACTTAAGAGTTTCTATGTCTGAATCCCAGATGAGCACATACCTTAGCTATCTGCTGTGAGACTTCATAAATACTTTGCTATGTAATGACACCTACTTACAAAGCTACAGAAAAACTACGGCAATCTCCTTTTTTCTTCAAGGACAAATTTAGGAGGACTGAATACACTTTACTGAAAGGCTTTTAAATGTTGTGACAAGCTTTAAAATGATAAATTTGTTATCAAACATTTACAACCGAAGAGTAAGAATAAGGCAATAAAATTGATGCTTTGATCCAAGAACGGAGAAATCTACTGAATTTATTCTCAAAGAAACATGTGTATCTGTCTCCTACCTGACATGACGTAGTACGCTATATTTCTGAAAATCAAGCGGAGAATACCGCTAAAAAAGGATTCACGGTGTTGGTTCCTTCTGAAACCATTCAGCAGTTTTGCAAGGTGCAAAGTATGTGACAACTTAAAAACCAACATAAAATGTTGACTTGCAGAATTTAAGCGCAACAAGTACACTGAACTATTAAGAAAAATATTTTATGGAAAACAGAACTCATGTTTGATATGCTAAAGACAATTGCTTAAGATTTAAAAAAAAAAAAGTTTTTCACAGATTAAAAAAAAATATATGAACTCCTGCAGAATAACATTAGAGTTATCAGCTAACAGTAGTGGAAATTTATTCTGTTTCACGGACTATTAAAACCAAACTTATATATTTTAAAACAAAAAGCCGTATTACCTAGATCTATAAAAGAAAGACTATCAGAGTTTATAAAATACAGAGCAGATTCTTCTAAATACACTAAGTTAAAAAAATTAAGAAGGGTCTGCTTTTAAAATACGTGTAGATTTCATATGTGACCTGACTCTAATTTGCTATAGACCACCATGTGTTGGATGCATTGCATTTTTATTTGAACATGTATTTCTAGTTCAACTTTTACGATTGAAGGAATTTTTTTTTAGAAACCTTAATTACATACCATCTAGCTTCATTTGTTCTGGACAATAATAGTGTATCACAGCTAAAAGAGCAGCACCATCACTACCATCCTTCATCAAATCTTCAAGCAAAGGAAAGTAAGGTAATTGCCTGCTTGAAAGATGGTCTCTTCGGTAACGCACCTAACGAAAGAAAACAAGTGTTCACACGATGCCAAGGAGAAAAGATTTTTTCCTTAAGCACTGAAAACTCTTTATGGTGGATTCTGTAAAGCATTTTGCTTTATCTAACTCAAAGCAATTGACAAGGTAATGCTCTTCTCTCAACGGAAGCCAATTCAGAAGAAAACTGTACTTCCTTTTTAATCATTTTCCTCACACCTGAATGCAATCCACACTGCTGAACTCCAGTCTTCATCCACACATTTTAACTTACTACAAGCAACGTAAGTCAAAATCCTTCCACATAGATTTATGAATGCAGCAGATCCAAACCAGGAGACAAAGACAGACTAAATATTTACAAAACATTTAAAGCTTGGGAAAAAACAAAAAAAAAACAACAAAAAAAACCCAGGCAAACAAAACAATTGCAATGGGCTAGCACTTTCTCACGTGTTATCTACATCCAGACTTGCCGTCATGTCCACAGAGAGCAAAGTTCTCTTGGAGAGATTCGGAACATTATATGACTGGCAAGTCAGCATACAATATTAATATTACGTAGCAAGAAAAAAACATGGCTTTTTCCAAAAATGGTCAGCAACAGGAGCAAGTAGGCCATGTAAATCAATGGCAAAGCCCTCCACGATTTCACTATAAATCGGCATCAAACTCTTTTGCAAACTACCCCATACCCCTCAAACAATTTGGAGGGTGGCTGATGAGTAGTTGAAGCCAACCCACTAAATATAAAACTAACTTGGCATCGCTTCTTGCAATTTTGGCAAGAGACGTTTTTGTCTTGATATTTACTGAGAATCCGCACGTTAGATTAGTAGGCTATATCTAAATTCCAACAACAGCAATCTATCAACAAAAGGAACGACACACTTTGGAGCCTAGCAGATATATTTTTTAGTGTTGGAAAAGATTTCTTTTATACATTAAGTGCATGTCACTTAACATCTCATATGTATCTTGACTGATGCACTTGCCTAATGGACATAATCAGAGAACATATTTATCCACCAAAAAAAAAAAGTCAGATTTTACCAAGGTATCATATACTTTCCAAGACAACGTAGGAAAACTGTGTCTATACACAAACACGCACACTCATCTGTGTCAATTTAGGATGGCACAGGCTGAGAAAAACTCTGGTCAAAAGAATGAAGGTCTCTTACAATCGGAGTAAGAAGAATCCGTTTTATTTATTTGCTTATTGTGCACAAATACAAACAAGCTATGCTAAATTTTCCTGGCAAAGGCAAGTAATTCTAAAAGCTATGTTTACACGCTAATGCTATTTTTTCTGTTTACCAAGTGTAAGTTTATTTTTCCCCAGCCTGGAGCACTCCACAAATATGTAATGGAATGTGAATCATACTGTACCACACGAGCATATTCCACTGGTTCCAGCATGCAGTGCGATATGGCATGCATCAGATCAGGCTTACGCAAAAAGAAATAGTGAGATATACGATGGTGATTATTCAGACATGAAACAAATCAAATGCATTAGCAACATCCATTATGCACTGGAAATGTGGTCATCAAGTCCAATAAAATAAGTATGTACACTAAGGTGATCTGGTTAGCTTAAAAGGTTCATTATTTACCCACTTAGTCAAATTAAACACGTTAAAGACAAATTCAAAAATTTCTTTTTAAATTTTTGTTGCTACTGAATTTAAAGTAGATACAATTTTGATTTCTCAGTATTGGCTGTGATTGGTTTAAATTCCATTTAAACCTGTTGCAAAGGAAATATTTTTAAGATCTCCTTGCTTCTTTTAACTTTGGTGAAAAAACACACATCTATCATTGAGGATGTATTTATGGACTTCTTCATTTAACTCCTTAGATTTTCCCCAACTTTTATTCTCTTAACCATTCATTCTTTTATACTGAAAATTCTCAACTCTTTCTTATATTCTAAGCTTTGTTTTGTTTTTTTAAAATAAATAACGTATTTGTTTGCATTAGAGTGCACAAATGGGTGCTACTGAACTCAAAACTGAGTTAACTGTATGCACTAAAAAGAAAAAAAAGGATGACTTCATCTTCAGAGAAGACAAGTGCCTTTGATAGCTTCCAAATCACAAAAGAAATAAAAAATAACGGAGAAGAGAGAGAATGTGAAAAACAGTATGGAGACTGCAAAGTCTGTTAGTAAACCAGTATAATATAAGGGCTGCTGGACTAGCAGTGAGATTATTTCTGTTATACTTCTTCCTTTGCCACAGACTTGCTCAATGACATCATACAAGTCAACTCCATTTCTGTATCTGTTTCTTCTACTCTCCTCCCGATGCCTCTTTAAAAAATAAACTGCTTCAGCTTCTTAGAAATGCTATCCCATGCGGGACCCAAATACAGCTGTCATCTTCAAGCACGCGTAGAACAAAAGTGATAAGCGCTAGGTCAGTACTTTATCGTATACCATCTCAAGTCATTACATAAGGCTGGAAGACAGGGCTCTATCACACAATTTATCAGCCTGCAGGTCCCCACTCTAATTTCCTTTATTTCAGAAACTTAAGTGTTTTTAATGTGGTCCATACATTCAGTTCAAATAAATAAAAGATATGGGCCAGAAGTGTGGGACTGAGCTCTTTGTGGGAAGGCAGAGAGACTGTGGGGATAGGCGACTGCCAGGCCACTCCTGCCTCTCCCAAATGCACGGCCCTTTCGAATTTACAACCGAGACAACAGCTCTCCTCCTCCCAGACAGAAAATGAAAAACAACAAACCCAGCGAGTAGAGGAGAAAGGGTATCGCAGCCAAGGAAAACACAGGAACAACAGAAAATCTCCACAAGTTCAAATAAAACCTGGAAGCTCAGCCAAGAGCAAGCAGGCTTTTATGAGAGAACATCAGTTCCACTAAAAATTACTCCTATTTTCATACTTCATTTTATCAAAAATAAAATAAATCCTTTTTTGATATGTAAGATGTTAATTTTGTCTTTTCTCCCATTATGACAGCTTCACTTTCTTTACCATGTAATTCCAATTATTGTAATAATGGGTCCAAAAAGGTTTGTTGCATCTTCTAACCCCATCTGACCAAACAACGGTGTTCTGGTTTTGATTTATAAACCCAGTAAAAACTAGGGGGAAAGGCCCAAAGCTTTTTCCTATTTATACTTGAATACTTACATAGCTGAATAAACAGAGAAGTTAGTATTTTCATTTTTGTTTTTTTATAGAAAAGTCAGAGCTACAGTGTGGTATGTATGTATACCCATGCACATGCATGCACATGTGTGGGTATGTATACAAGGGAGCGCAAGAGCATAATTTAACAAACTATTGCTAACATCTAGAATATCTTAACTGTGGATTCAAAGATTAAGCAACCCTTTAATCTGACCAGCTTTTATATCACCTTAGTGCTGCAGTCAATTGCCTCATTGCAACAAGCAATAATTTCAACCACTGTTAATTTTCTGAAGTTTTTCGCTGCTACTCCATATCCCTCACTTCTGTACTGTGGAAACAATTTTGAAATGCTGTAAAGTGATTATGCTATATGCTGTACAGTATGCAAAAATAATGTTATGAAAACTAAGCCTGATGAACCAAAAACCAAAAGATAGTTTTTAAAATGATTGTCTAAGAAGCATCGTAATGGAAGCAAACATTCCAAAGAACTTTTAAAAGCCATGGTTTTGTGGATGACAACTGGTGTAAAAGTAGTTCACTTACAGGTACTAATTTCCAATACCATTTGGAAGGAGACTGCTCAGGAAGCAAGGAAAGGAACGTAGGAATAGGAAAGGAACATCAGCAATGCAAGTTATAAGCAGCAATACCTAAATGCACTTCAGCAGTAAACACTTTCATATTTTAGAGTTGTCTTAGGCTAGAAGTTTAATTTATTAAAATGAGATCCAATAGTCTTTAACAGAGAGTCAAATAGTTAACAGGATCCTTCAGATCACGCATCAACTTGTAAATTAAACAGCTCTTAAATCCCTTATCATTCAAGGATATTATTTTACATAAAAGGCATGTAAAAAAACCTTTGCCCTCAATATGAAAGTAAAATAATTGTGTCTAGTTCCTATGTTACAATTTTATCCCCTTTGCATAGCAATGCCAATTTGAGGAATGAACATCACAGGTCTTTTTTAAGGCTTCATTAAATCATAAATTGGAACACAGATAGCCAATATACATTATGTTTGAGAAAAATCTATTTTACATTCTCCAGAAATGAAAGTGTACTATACTTTTGCAATGTTAGTGCATTGTGATATAGTTTCAAGGGAAAAAGGTGGAAAAAATTGCACGCACACACACATATAACATTTGAATGCCAAGAATACGCTTACTAGATAGAATTTGACTAAGCCCGGAATTTATATTAGATAATTAACTCATGCAAAATGAATATGCCCAAAAGCTTTCAAAATATATGTTATATATTTTGCACTATGAAAGCCGAGTGATGTCTACCCAGATCATAACATTCAAAGGTTGAACAAGTTATTTTAGTCTAACTGAAACTTAAAAGGGAAGTTGAAAGATACCACGGGGACTAAAGGTAAGTAAGGGCACTGACGATACATACAAGAATTGCATGCACAAAACCTCAGAAGTTTCAAGACTTGGATGCCTCACAACAATCTAACAAACAAAATATTGAAATGTTTTTACTTAAATCTGTTGTCAATACTCCAAATTACAACAAATTTATTTTACCTTTTGGTGTCCTGGACTTTCCATTAATTGCTGTTTTAATTTTATCTCTTTCTCTGTTATCTCTCTCATTTTAAGGTTCACCTAAAAGGGCACAGCATAGAAGAGATATTAAAATACATCTGAATATGTATTTCTACAAGTTGTGGGGTTTTTTTCCACTTAACAGTCAATCCATTCTAAAAATATAAGAAGTTTATACAATAATGTGTTGCATAAAAAAGGGAATCTTGCATGCATTTTGCTTTAAATGGAGAAAGTTAGTCATGGAAACTGCTTCTGATTTCAAATGGGTCTTGCTGAATCACAAGTATACTTAGACCCATGTAAGATGTACAGACACATAAGCAGTATTAGTTTTCAAGACCAACCATCTTAGTAGTAGTGGCTTTAATTACAATTTTCCCTCTAAGGCTGTGGCAAAACTAAGGTTAAAAAAAAAAATAGGTTGATATCAATACAAGTGCAATTAAGCATTTATTTATGGCTCTCCAAAGACAGGCATGTTTCCATAAAAAATGTAAATCTATGAATGAATTTAGCTTAGCTTGCAATGCATATCTCATTAGTATATAATAGATAAAAACTGTGTTCTTCTGGTTACCTAAGTTCTAGAAACAACATTTGGAACAACAAGTGACAATAAGAAACAGGCACACTTTTCTCAAAGTGAATTTTACCTTGTTAATCCAGAAAACCATTGCATCCTCCAAATCATAGGGTAGTTCTTTTGAGGCACTGAATGTAGAGAAACGTTTGACGCTAGCAACCACCTTTTCAATGCTGATCATTTCTACAGTATAGGCCATCATAAGAGCATCAATCATTGCCATATGAGAACTCTAAAAGAGGAAAGCAAAGACTATTGCAAAATAACATCCTTTAAGGAAAAAAAAAATCTTTAAATATTCCAGCTGTATTTACAATGAAAAATTTCTGAGGTTAGCGACCTAGAAATTAAAAGCTCTTCATTCCATTAACTATTTTAAATAACGTTAAATAAAAAAAAAGATCATTAGGTGGATTTAATTAAGCTAACCATTTTGATTGGTGCACAGCCCAGATCAGATTCAGACACAGGTGTATCATCGCTCTCCATGACGTAAATCCCTTTTCGAGACAGAGCCTGGATCACTGACTGGTGTCCCTGCAGAGCGGCCACCTGATCCCCTTTCAGAATGAGGCTACAGACACGACAGTACAGCTCACTGGACAGCAACAGCTTGATGACAGGTGGTTTAATATGTTCTTGCTCATACTGATCTATGTAAAACGGGTCCTTCAGCTCTTCCGGGACATTATCTGAAACAAAGAGTGTCAACAAGTGGCATCAGTAAGTGGCAGCAATTATAAACAAGAAAAAATTATACTTGAATTCAAAGATAGCCTATGAAAGAGCAAAACAGTGGAAGTGAACAGTCAAACCACAAGATAATGAATATAAAAAACCTGCAGTTTCATATTGCAAATGGTTTTTGATAGGTCTTTGGGTTTACATTTTAATTAAATAAAAGTATACGTAATTAGCTCCCTCCCTATACACACTTCAGTAAGAAACCTGTAAGTTACCAGTTAGCTTTCGCAAGTTACTAAGGCCAAAATTCAAGGAAGCACTTCAACATGGACAAAAGACCAACCGACCTCAATACACCTCTAGTTGTTCCTTTGAATAACAAGACTATGGTGAATTGGAATATTACAATATCATCTCTAATGATTAGTTCATACTACTATCTTAATTTTGTTTTGAATTACAAATTATTTATTTAGATCACAAGCTAAAATATTCTGTATCAGATTGACAATGCATATCCATCTTCGAAGTAAAATTCACAGCTACTTCAAGCAACATCCCACAGCATGCACAGCAGTTATTTAACTGTAATACCCAGTTACTTAGAAGGGTTGGCCAAACATTCTCAGCTGAAAAAAAGAAAACCTAGCCAACTATCCCTTGAATGAAATACTATCAAAGGAAATAGACATAAAGTCTAAACAGCTACAGCTGGTAAAAAACCAAAAACCAACCAAACAAAAACCAAAAATCCACCCTCTGATTAAAGCCTTGTGCATTTAACAAATGGTCTGAGAGACAATTCAGTCTATGTAGTAGTTTATTGCCTGTGTTTTGAAGATTAGTGCACTGAAGCAAACTATTGCAGCTTTTCAGCCTTTAAATAAAAACTAAAGCCTATGATGCAAAACTATTCAACTTGGATTTTTAACCATCAGCTAATTCATTTTGGAATGATACTATTTCCATATGTTGTCTTATAATTTACATACAATACGAAATTAACAGAAGACTTTATCCTTGCATGCCACTTCTTCCCCACCCGTTCTCATCCCTCGTGAAGACTTACACAACATTTGCTACTGCGAGCACAGCCTCAGAGCTGGCAACGCTGATGGAAAGCAAGGCACTAATAACTAATGTTCTGACCACTCGGGGCAGGTCTAAAGCATTTAAAATCCATACTTCACTATGAAGCACTGTCAATATCAAAGGTTCTGACTCTATAACCCAGCCACATGCCAACTGATTTGAACAGTTGGAAGTGGAAGGAGACACTGTTGTTAGCAGTAGTTTCTTGATACTATTGTAAGGACATAAAACAAATTAAAACAAGAGACATATTGCAAAATAAATGCTTCTATGTATATTCAGTAATCACACTAGAAGCTATTGGTCTTTATAATAGCCTGATAACAATAGAGTCTTCAGCTCCAGCAAAAATACTTTCCAGCCTCAAGCATGTTACCCTAATAAATGCCAGACATTTCATCTTTTTTAAACATAAAATAGTATTTTATGTCATCCAGTCACTCTGAAGATCTTCCCTGAAGTCACTCCAACAGTGCACTTTAAATATGTATAGCCATGGGTAATAGAATTGTTAATTTGGCAGCGTATTTACACTCATTCAGCTCATTTCCAAAATAATGAAATCTCCCCATTTTAAAAAACTGCTAGCCATGGTACATCTTTGAATTGTAAAATAATTCACACAATATTTGTATCCTGCAGATCATTTACTGTTCATAAAGCAAATAAATTGATAAAATACCATTACAGGAACCAGAAGTGTTTATCACATCTTAAATACAAATATGTAGTAAACTAGTTTTTCTCAAAACAAAACATTCACTCAGCTGGTCAAACAGTACTGCCACTCTTTTTTCAGTTGCATAAAAATAGTATACTAAAATATCTTTCTTATATTACTTTAAACAATATCAGAATTTCTAGAGAAAAATTACACAAAGAGATATCTGATACACAAATACATATTTATCACACAGTTATACAATCCAAGGTAGCAAATGATCTGCAAAAAATGTCTGGAATTATTTAAGAATATCTGCAGTAATATAGCTGTAAAATTTAACAAACTATCCCCATAGAAGTTGAAAAAATGCAAATGTATGCCTTAAAAAAAAAGTTAATTACAAAGCTAAATGCTTGAAAATTCATAAAACAGCAAAAGTTAAACTGCATCTTATTCTGTTGCATTCCTAAATCACAATTATGACCAAAGTTCTTGGGTCTTTCTTCCCTTTCCTCCCCAAGCAGTTTAGAATGCATTCGCTCACAAATTCGGTACGTTATCTGGAACAGCCACGTTAACATGCAGTCTTGGCTTCACCTGTCTTTTTAATAGTCATTTTTTAGTTCAAAATGGAAAGTTTTTTCAAGTTTTTTTTTTTTTTATTAAGATGGTTATTTTTCTTTTATGCAACATTTAATACTTTAATATATGGACTATATACCAAAGACAGTGGGAAAAGACACAATAAAACACCACTGGCACTACATAAAAAGTATTCAATAACATAATTGCCCATTTTATGTGAAACTGATAATAATTTAGATATTTTTATTCTTCTTAACATTATTCAAACAGGCCTACAATCAAAGGCTGTTGAGTTGTAATTCAATTTAACAGTGATTGCCGGTTCCAGAAAGAGACCGACAGCTTCCATTTCCAATGATTGAGAAAGGAACCAAAATCAAAATGTAAAGCAGTCCATATTATTCAACATTTTAGCTTCCTTACAAGCACCTACCCCTTAAACAATCTAAGATACGCTGCTTTTTAAACAGTAGGAAATAACAGTATGCTAGCTGACACTCCTAAAACATCTGCGATGAAGTACATTGCTGGTAAGATCATTAGCATTATTCCAATTTTAAGAGGATTTTCTTTAAAACAAAAGTATGCCTATTCAAAATGTCTGAAATCTGAAGTACTTCTTCCACATGCTGTTTTTACTATAAACTTATGCCTTCCGCCAATTCCGCAGACCACCACAGTGCAGGGTAACCAAGGTGACCGTCTGAAACTGGACACACAACCCACCCCCCCCCCAAAAAAACCCAAAACAGAACAAAAAGCAAAAAACAAACCACCACTGAATTTCCTCCAACAAAACAGCTGTTCAGCTATCTATGCAGACTATTGTGTAAGCAAGTAGCTCACTTAAGTTTTTCTCCAGGTCCCTTTTACCCAAGGTTGACTATAACTGTTTTATAGACCGTAACAACAACAAAATGCCAGTAAGGAAGTATGCTACCACCGCTATAACACCAACACGAAAAATCACATTGGTATTTTAACAGTGGTAACATACTTCCATATTTGCTATTACTGCAAATAAACTATATTTAACTTTTTCTCCAGCAGCATTTAGTTATCTTGTTGATGAGGAAAAGCCAAGAGCAAATGTACAGTCATTTTCATTCCTTCTGACCAAGCTTTCACATCATTAGTCTTTGACATAGCAGCGCAAAATCCAGAACATGTAAATCCATAAATAGTGGCAGAGACATCCCTGGACATCTGAACTTACACACGTACACATCAGCGTCCTTTCTGGAACTGACGAGATTTTAGTTTGATGCTATGTTAAATCAAACAAGTCTAGGCATTCAAAATTCCAAAATATTTAAAATAAAATTCAGAAAGGAAATATTAGTACAAAAGCTAAAATGTGTATCTGCCAAATCCAAAAAGGCTTTTAAAGAGTCACAAAAGCAGAGTACGACCATGATCCGCCTCTTACTTCAATCCCAAGCCGGCTGCCAAACAAAAAGGTGGTTGTCAGCAGCAGCCTACCACTCCCCTGAAGACCTTGAATTGATAAACACGGTTTGACTTCAAGGAAAATGACCTAAACAGAAAACACACTTAAAGCTGGGAAAAAAGAGCCTATTTACTACCTTTTAAACGGTGACACAATGCTACACATCCATATTTTCACAGTGGCTACAGAAAGCAGCATTCTCTTCAACACTAACACGCCCAGAGGACACACAATCTATCGGCCCGGGGTGTTTCACGGATTACAAAAATGGAGGAGACTATCAGAACCTGACGCTTGGCTTGCTGCGTAACACAGGCAGTAAGGCATCCCCAAACTGATTCTTGTTTAAAATAGCAGTATTTTAAAGATTTTTAAAAGTCTTTCCTAGCAATAAAATAGTCAATTTCTTAGCAACAAGATTTGCTGATGCAGAAATCAATATATTTAAGATTCTTGCTAAAAAACGCACAAACAAATATCCCCAAACCCCTCATACTTTGGCTACTGTTCTCTGGTTGGAACTTCCAGTCAAGAGATCTGAAATTGTCATCATCTATGCTGAAGAACCTTCTAATTTCATGTTTCTGGTCTCCATATAATTGCTTACAGACTGAACAGATTAGATCAGGATTAAAGGTACAGGGGAGAAGAAAATAACTTCTCGTATCCGGACTAATCTCCTGCTCTATAGCTCATTCTTGCTTCAAAGAATTGAATGTAATGCAGTTCTGTATCCAGATTACAACAGAGATGTGAAATTATATTTTAATACTATGATAACAAGTTATTCCTAAATATTAATTTTCCACTATTTGCAACTTAGCTCACTGTAAACATTTGCCCAGTTTTATTTTTTATATTTTTAGTGTATGCAACACTTCTGCCAGCTAAATTTGGAGACCAGTGCCTATCTGCTATAGAAAGGCACAATGTTTTAACTGATGTGATGTCCCAGCTAAAGGCCTGCTGAAATTTTAAGATGTAAAGATCACACCAATGCTCAAGAGCAGTAATAGTATTAGCTTTACTACATAATTCAAATTTGCTTCATACTTTTCTTGTGGACATCATTATACTGTCCTCACAGCAGGCACAAATAAACAAAAAGAGAAACAAACAGGAAAAACTGTAATGCAAAAAGGATGCTACAGAAGTATATAAGTATAAGCTGAGAAACACCCATACAACATATTGTAGCTACCCTGTATACAATGTAATTACCTCAAACTTGGGATAACAGTCTTTCTGGTCAGCCACATCACAGTGATCTCACAGTGCACTATCTTCAGTATTTGAAATCCATATCTGAAAGTACAACCTAGAAGACCTATTTACCTTTCACATTACTGCTAATTATTTTTATCTGTAGTATAATGCCACATAAAACAAATAGCTGCAGCAGACAGGTCTGCTCATTCACCAAAACCCGCTTACAAATGTCAAGATTCCCACATAGTCAAAACATCAGAAACACACTGTCGGGTTTAGAGCAATTAAATTAATTAAATTACAATTAAACACCATCAGAATTTACATAATGCTAGTTTAACCTTCAGTTATATGGTATGGATACACAAGTATCCACCTTTTCTCGCCATTTTTTATGTTTAGACCAACTCCAAACATGTCATATGCTTTTAGCCTGCCTCAGTACCGAATATGTCAATGCTCTTTTCAAAGAAAAAGGCCAATCTTTTCAAGTCCTGGTTTCTATAAACATCTTTTTCAACACCTTACTTTCATGACCTATAACTGTACTTAGCTGTTCTAAAAAATAAGTTCATTAAAATCCTGTATTTTTACATATTAGTACTTTGGACTTCTAAAAAAGAAGGAAAGAAAGAAAAAAGAAAAGAAAAAAACTTCTAAGCTGTTTCTACAAAATTTCTGGTTGGACTGAATTTAACAAATCCTGCCAAAGAAAGCAAAAACAACTATACCATGTCCTTTTTTGTTTATAATAAGCAAATACCATCTTAATACCATCTTAAGATACCCTCTCGATTCCAAATCAAGCCACTTTTATGTTACTATTGCACGTTACTGAAAAGCTTGCAAACATCTTCCATTTTTTGTATTGTGCTTTCTAAGCAGTTACATCTCAGAAAATGTTAGCAGAAAACTTTAATGCAAGCTTTACAATTGTCAGCTTTAGACAGACTGAGGTGTTCAAAGACATAAAACTTAAGAACTAACAGGGGCTTTATAGCAACTTCGAAACAACACCATGCAACCTGATCATTAGATTTGTTGAAAGCAAAGTACACTCCCGACTATTCAGTTTGTCCCAAGTTTTCTATCAAGAATTGTCCAAGAATATGTCTAAGGACTATGCTTAGGCTCAGCTGACTGGATCTCTTTTGCACTGATTTTATATAAATTTTCCATCACATCACTTGGCAGTTGCAAGCAGAGAACTCATCATAGAACAAAGACGCTCACTTCTGCTATCTACGCTTATAAAAACAAGCTAATAATATATWTTTCAAGTTTCAGCAGCACAAAATCTTAAGTGCTCTCGTCCCAGTAAGTCTAGCAGAGAGATACCTCCAGAGAGGAAGCACTCAAAAATAAGCCAGCACAATTTCTCATGAAAACACTATTTTGGTCTAGTCCTTCATGTCAATGAGTTCTAGTCTCTCAAAAAATTGCCAGTACTAAGTATAAATTTTGTGTACAACAGTTCAAAAGATTACAAAAATAACTTTGCACACAGCAACAGTCCAAGACAATTATTTCAAGACTCTCCCCTACCCACTTTAAGGCAGAGACTATTTCTTTACCATCCCACTTACAAAAACCCATTCAAAGATGCTTACCTAAATATTTTATAAAGAAAAATGCAGCAATTTGAGCATATTTGACTCATCATCTGAACTAGAGAAGTAGATACCAACCAGATGTTATTTCATCCCCAGAAGTATGAAGAACTGGTTTCATACGGAAAAAGAGCCAAGGCACTGTGATAAACACAATGAAGCTTCTTAGAATTCTGAATACAATTTTATTAATATCAGTACACGTTCACAGAATTATTTAGTACTGCATAGATGTTCCCTAGGCTGCAGATCATGAAGCAGAAGTTGCACTTTTTCAGCAATTAAGTCTTAGTCTGTATTAAAATAAAAACACATTCTGTTTTGGTTCTCGTATTATAAACTCTGTAAGTAATCTATAACATTACACAAGAAAATTTATGTACAACGGTCAGAAGAAAAGCAAGCTAAAAAGTTTGTATATTGCTGTCGAAAGTGATCTCGCTCTTATTATATCTTTTGATCAGGCAGAAAGCAACAAATCTGGATGAAGCAGAAGAGAAAATAGTGATTATGGAATTCTTCACCCCTGTATACTTCACATGAATAAGAAAGATTCAGGGCTTATGAAATAGGGCTTATTAAAAAACTCGAATGTTTAACTACTAGAATATTTGCAGAACACAACAGCTTTCTTGAAAAGATTTTTATGAGAGACCTGAGAAGAAAGCTGACAAAACAGAAATAGTGAACTCAGAGGTCTACTTACGTAGTCAGTTTAGCCCAGGAAATACTTTCACATTGACCATACCAATGATCGCTAACTGTGGGTAGCTATGCAGTACTGTAAACCTTATTTAACAGGTAAATGTTATCTACCTACTTCAGAAATAAAACAGCCACTACTTGAATTTCCTCCGCTGTGCAATACATTAACGCTTAGCTTTCCTGATGGTATCTTACCAAAGATCTCAGGTTAATGTCAGAGCTAAGTCTGGAATCCTTGTAAAGCTCCTAGCCCTAATAAGTAAGTAAAAGCCACCAAGTTAATTTTGACCAGTCTAAATTTTATACGTTGTTTTAAGAAGCAGTAACATTTGTTATGGAAAAAGATCTAAACACCACACTAGCTGACAGCAAGCTGGAACACAGAAAAAATTTCATACACTCCTTTGATATCTAAATTTTAATTCTATAACCATGCCAATGGAAAGCATAATTCCTACACATAAATTAATGCTGTACTAACTAAATCTGCTGAGAAAACAAAATTTTTGATTGTCACTGTACATTTTCCCAAGTTGTAATAAATGAAAACTGACCAGTTTTGTCAGCTTTCACTGCTGCTGCTCAGAGCCGGAGGGAAACAGTCCAAGGGAAAGATCGGGTCCATTTCACTCTGCTCAGCTTTTTCCAGTGTGTGGTCCTATTATTATTTGGAAATCTGGTTTAATCTAACGACTGTGAAAAAGCAGCATCTCTCACGGATGGCTTGCCAAGCTTATCTAAACCTCCTACACTTACTTCTGAAAGGTCAGAATGAGTTTTTCAAAGGGATTTAAGTATCTTGTGAACTAAAGTCCCACAAAAGTCAATGGCATCTTTGCTTCTAAGCCACGTAATCACGAAGAATTTTATTTTCAAATTGCTATTAGAATTCCTTATTTTTAAAACGCACGTTTAAACTGCATGTAATCAAAGTTCTCTGATAAAAAAATAACTCTGTTCTAATCCAATTCCATTCCCTTCAACTACTGTCTCAGCCAAACAGACTTTGTATCTTACAGGTGTACAGAAGGTTTCTAGATGTTTGTACATAGACCTTCACAGAGATGCAAATACTCCAAGATTTGTTTGGGGAGAGGGAGGGGGAAGACTCCAAACGGGGAAACACCTTCCTTGGAAACACCATTCTTCTGCGTTCTGGAATCTAGACAAACAGTTGTAAAACCTCCCTCTGGATTCCATCTGCGACTGCCAGGCAGCCACCAGAGAAACAGGCAGGAGGAGCTATCTGCTGCCAGGAACAACCCGTACAGCTCAGTTCCCAGGCAAAAAGGAGAGTGCCTCACTAGCAGGACTTATACCCAAGAGAAAACATAGCTTGCCTGGCTACCAAAATTCTCTCTTTAGGATGGGCAGAACAGAGAAAAGACGGAATGCTTCATCAAATGAAACAGAGCCCAGACCAGGACTTCAACTCCAAATTATCTCTCTTGCATGCCTTCAATAATTTGTCTTTGAGKAATTAAATAAATAAATAAAGTAGCATTTTGCATAAGCATAGCAAGCTTAGACATGGAGAATTCAAATATCCTGTAATATTAACTAGAAATCACAGTTTCAGATACCAACAGTGTAAGTGSCTGAAAGTAACAGTCTACACCAGAATCAAATTTCTGTTTTTGACCATTCCCACACTTAAGTATGAGCTTAGCCTTACTCAGAGGAAAATGAAATCCACAACATGCACTAGCATTTGCAAGACTGGGGCACAAAATTATGTTGTCATATACGTCAAYTCCAAATCTAGCATTTCAGAAAAACACTCTTTAGTAGCCACTCAAAGACAGTCATGAAAAGCCTACAGATAAGAATTATTTCAGAACATAAGATAGTGTTTCGATATTACAAACAGAGAAGCATTTCTTCACCAAACTGACCACAACTAAGTCTAAAATAACAAAAACAAAATTCCCCCCAAAAATATAAAATACAAAAACCAAAAACTCTCCATTGCTTTGTARCTGTCCAAGACTTACTGAATGATACCAGTATCTTAAAAAAGAAAAGAACACAGAGAGACGAGTAATGTATTAACGCCAAACATTATTCAAAATAATTATCATAGAGGAAACCTTTTAAAATCCATCTGTCTACGAATTAAAGAGGCTTATATGTTTCTAAGTATTTTGGAATGCTATTCTAGAAGTAATGGTTACTATGTGACAAYGCCTGCAGGAGCCATTTCAAAAATCAAACTAAATTTCCATGGGCCATGGTCCTACAAAGATACGTATGCTCAAAAGACCCCACTCACTGGAGCTAATAAAGAATGGCAACACCAAAAGCCCTAGCAAAAATAAATTCTTCCTACTGTTCCTGGCATTTAACCTSTAAAACATGTGATCTGAACAAGCCTAAATACAAATGCAAAATACTGCCAATTGCAGCTACAGCCTTCTCTACACTGCAGGTCTCATCACTTTYATTACTGTAGATAAAAGAAATTAGGAAAGATTTGGGTTTTTTCCCCCCAAAATTTTTAACCAATCCTGTTCCAAAACAAACTGATGCATCCCTGAGTTCCAAATGGAGCCCCAGATGAGACTACCAAAGAAACACGAGGCCTTAAAGCTTTCGCTGTGGTGTATGATCCATGCTAGTCRATCCCAATTTAGAATTAGCTTTCTTTTGAAACAAAGTCAAAATATAAATGGTGTCTCCACGTCTGGAACATATGCTTTATCACTAAAAAGTCTTCAGTAGACATTACAAACAATTCCAGCAATCAAGAAATATTTGCATGAGGAAATGCCTGTTTAGTTCTTTTAAGTCATCAACATTATATTAACACTGTCCCAGAATTCCCACCTTTTTTTTTTAAAACTTCATCTGATAAAAGACTTTGGTCTCTTATGGCTTGTAGTGAAATATCTTCGTGAATATTAAACATTATAAAACCATAATTTTCTGTTTTCCGCACAATCATGAAGGTGATGAGGACATTGACAGGGCTGGAAATATTAACAGAAAAATATTATCCTTGTTGAAATATTTTCTCTATATTATTTAACTGTAGGAATGGACTGCTTTTCTTCAGCCTTGTCACAAAGTAAGCTAGCATTAATCCACTAAGCATATTATGAGTTTGGCAAATTAGACTTAGATTAATAGGGCTATCTCATTTTCCAAAACAAGATTTTGTACATGTTTTTATTATGTTTTGTTCTGGATAAACAAAAACAAGTACTCTGTCACATTTCTACATAATGAAGCTACTTAAAACTCAAGAGGTATCCAGTAATAATAATTCAGAATAGACAGGTAGATCTAGCTCAAAATGAAAAAGCAGATCTCGATGGATGCTGGGAAAATAATTTATAAATGATACCCACAAAATCTTTATTTTTCCATGTTTGACTGTAACGGTTTCTGACAACATAAAGAAAAGAAACTCTTCTATCCCTTACAACTTGCTGTTTTACATCACAGAACATAAATACCTTTTATCTGTTCAGTCAACGGGGTGGGGTTTTTTTATTACATAAAAGAATTTTGCTGACCATAAATGGATTTCTTTTTAGTTCATTTTTAAACAAACACCATAATCTGACCAAAAAAAAAAAACCAACAACAAAAAACAAACAAAACCTCAGCATACAAAGAGTGTCAGGTCTTAGCATCAGCTGGCCAAGCTGACCAGACAAGGAAGCACATTAAGCCTTAGCAGCCTGGAGGGACTCGAGAACCGCAAGCGGTGGCACACGGCTCTGTGCAGGAAAGTCTGCTTAGCTAAAATGAAGATTTAGACATTTGGAGATATACGTTCCTCAGAATAACCATCTGTGGGCGTTCACCATTAGGCCTGCTGACACACAGCAGTTTATACAGCCTCATTATTCCTGCTGAAGGTACCAGGAAAGGCGCAATATCACAAGAGAATGGATGGATATATTATTGCTATTTAAAACAAAGGCGACTCGAGCCTAATTTCGTCGCTTCTGGAACGGCAGGGGAGCAGAATAAGCAGGAACAGAGAGGAGCGTGCCATGCCGATAAGGGCGATCTTACCTATTCCGTAGGCTTTAGCACAGATCCATTGTAGATTAGCAGCTATTTTTGCTCTGGCTGAATCATAGAGCTCCAGAGGGACGATCTCCACCGCGCCATCCGCCAGGGCATCCATCTTTCTCCTGGCGCTATCTCCGCCCGCGCACACATCGGCATCCACCATCTGAAACAGCAACAAAAGACGACGGTTCACCCGTGCGCCCTTCCCGGGGGGGGGGCACCGAGGGCGGCAGCGACCCCGGGCCCCGAACGCCCCCCCGGGCCCGGCTCCCTGCGCGGCGGCGGCTCCCGC
>PTFA01000008.1:3002069-3033803 GCA_003342895.1 Casuarius casuarius
CGCGGGCGCCGCCGCCGGCCGGGCCCCGCCGGGCCCCCGCTCCCTGCCCGCGTTTCCCCCCCAAGCACAGGCCTGGTTCCCCCCCAGCCGCAGCCCGAGGCACCCGGGCCTTGCAAAGCCGTGATGCACAAAAGCTGGCAGACAGACCTCAACCCACCTGGTTTTCTTTGTGGCGATTCTCAAAAATTCCCTTTTCCTGCACACGGCCGGTAGATTTCATACACGCTTCAGAGTCGCGAGAGACGGATTTAGTTCTGTCTCGATATTCAACATTTATTTCCCTACAGCTTTTCAAAGCACGAGCGAAGGGCATTTTATTTCACGTCATCGAGAAATACGATCTGACGTTCAAAGGTTACCCAGCCTCGATCGCTCTCCCGTTCGCAGATCACACGCGAGGAACACAGATGTCCTCTGCAAGAAACTTCCTAGTTGTTTTATAATCCCCGTTGGAAGAGTTCGCTTTTCACTACAGTTTTTACAAGCTGTAGTTCTGTGACGTTGTTGTTATAACAAGCTGCTTTTGTTTTTAGATTAAGTATTAAAGTCCAATCCAAATCCCCTTAAAGGCCAGAAGAATGTGTTCATCTCCCCCGTGGCCTGGGCACGAAACGCGCTGCAGGAGCAGACGCCGGGCRGGCACCCGGGACGGTGCGCACCAGGAGAAAATCATCCTCGTTTTGCCTCTGATATATTTTTGCTGTAGATAAACAACAGATCTAATTGCTAAACTTGTCAGAATCGCTTAGAGAGAAACAAAACGTGTGTTCAGAGGCTGCCAGGTTACCCCCAAAAAGCAGTGGGGATTGCCCAGACCTCTGAAAACTCCCTGAATAAAACGGTGGAAACTTTGGCTCCAGAAAATGAACATGGGGAAGAGTCTCGTGGCAAGGGGAATGCGATCCTTTTACAAGTTACTGCAAAACTTAAGAAAGCAGATTTTTTCCATGTCGGTTGTTCAGACATGACCGGCACTTCATGGTAAACTGCGAGAGAGGCTTATGTGAGCGTCCCCTGACCTTGGGGTTTCCTCCTGCTCTGCCCTTGCTGTTTTTACAGCGCAGTCCTCCAGACCTGCAGCTGCGTATCGCTCTCCTCCGGGCCTGCTCTGAGATGTGCTGCGGCGAATTTGCACGTCCTTAGGGGGAAGCTAAGATTCATGCTCAGGGGAACTTCGAAGCTGGTGGTGAAGGGGCTCGTCAAGGACTCGGCCCCGGCTACCGCTAGCGTCCTCAAAACCATCCTGCAGATAAAATGCCTGCGTTTAAAATGGGAGGGTCATCGGTGAATTACTGAATGTTTGCTTTTCCCATGAGAAAATTAATCTCTCTCATAGTCAGTAGCAGTAAATTCATGTTTAATTTACGTACCACTTGTCTCTTTCCTGTATTCCACCATAAAACTTGCTTTAAGTCTTTTCTCCTGGAAAACATTAATACATTGCTTTATTATATGACATAATTTTCCTATTATTCTCCTGGATTCCTTAACCGTTCGGGTGGGAGTACACATGAAGTGACAAACACTGCATGACTTCTCTTCCAGCGAGCAGAGCTCCGACGCTGCTTACCAGGATGTAACGCCTCCGAGAGATTACCGCAGCCAAACACAGCACCTCGGACACGTTGCAAAAGCAAACTCAGGTGCTTGTTTTCTGCCCTGCTGGAAGAGTGCCTGGGATTTCCAGGTTCTTCCACAGCGCTTTACTTATCAGTATGGGAGTCTGCATGTAGAAAGAGAGCATCACTCCCTTGTCATCCCATGGAGATCCGATCTAAATTCACACTGTAATAAAATGCCTGTATGATGTGTGGTGTAGGTGTGGGTGTACTGAGGGTGTGAGGAGAAAGCGAGAGCCGACCCATCCCCGGCACCTTCCTGCCAGCGGTGCTGGAAAGGCCGGTTGGGGACCGGGGTCCTCCTGCAGCAGGACAACAAGCCGCCGGGAGCTGCGGCACGCGGAGCCAGAAGACCGGCAAAGGGATCCATATAGATCTTTTTTTTCCGCTATTACCTTTGCAAGTTTTCGTGAGGGTCGAAAGGGCMGAGGACTGCCCCGTCGGAGCAGCAACAAATCGCTCGTGCGGGCGCCTCATCCGCCCTGGTGCTGAGCGCCCAATTCCCCCCACGGGAACCGGCGTAGCACCCGGGTGCTGCCGGGGCCGCGCGCGGGGCCGAAACTCGGCGCCACTGCTGCAGATTACACCGAAGCAGCGAATTGCATCCGCTGCACAGCCGCACGCGCCGGAGGCTTTAGCACGCCCAAGCGCACGCTACAGCGCTAAAAAAGAACGTGCAACTCGCCTCGGAAATTCAGTGCTGTTTCTTTCTCGCTAGAAAAAGAGATGGGGTCAAAAAGACATCTGAAACATCGCATGGATGAATGACGCCGGGATGCCGTAACACGAATACGGGAGGAGGAAAGAAGCAGATTCGTTTGTTTCGCTAACGGTCTTAAAAMGTCTTTCTCTCCCTTGTACAAAACAGTTTCCTACGACAGTTCATTACGTATCCAACCTTTAGGAAGTGAGATCGGAATATTATTCTTAGCAATAGAAGCACAACCACRTGCAATGAGCAATATTTTTAATGTAAATACAGAAAATGGAACAAATTAGGCACAGATAAGCAGCGCTGCATTTCATTCAGTCAAACGTACGGTCTTAGAGTTAACGCGCGTGCAGGTTAGCTAATATGCTGATGGGGCTCGATCGCTGCTCCTGCCTCCCGTCYGTCGCTCGCTGCACGAAGACGATCAACATCACATTAAAAATAATACTTGCATTTAGCACTTATCTTCAAAGCRCTGTACAAACAKTAATTAATGGCTCTGTTATTGCTGGGGGGAGACAGCAGAGGGAGCGGGGACCGAGCTCCTCGCCCGGGCGTCGCAATGCCCCTCACCGCAGCCGCGGTTACCCGCAGCAGCTACAGTCCCGGAGGTGATGGCAGCGGGTTTGAAGGGTCTCCATTAAAAACAGGAGAGCTTTTGGACATAAGATATTGTTATCTAAGAGATCATTTGTTTTCAAAGTCGCAGGGTTATTTTGCAGGAAGACGATGGGGCGATTGCATTTGCAGCCCGTTGGGTTTCCAGACCCACTTCCCCAACGAGACGAGGACACTGTGGAAAGTAAAACTCCATTTACTGCAAATGCATAACTACACAAAGAGAAAATTACTTATCCCCAACTTCTGAACCAGTATTCGAATATTATTGGATAGCGATGAATAACTGAAAGGCAGAAGAAATGAGGAAGTAAGAAACCGAATTGATTTCCAAAGCGCAGCACCGCCGGCCCCTGCTCCCGGCTGCTCTCTGCGAGGTGCGATAGCGGTGCACAGGGTTTAGCGCGTCCGGCGTGTCCCTGCACATCCCGACGAGCAGCACCGGCCTCGGGGCCCTGGCGGCCTCACGTGCAGGGAAACGGGGCGTAATCACCCTGTAATCTGGGGCAGCTTAAACCCGCCTTACACCTTTGCTGGGTTTTGCCGCCGGGGTCCTGCCTGGCACAAGCAGCCCCCGGCCGGGACGGGAGCTCGAGCCGGAGCCGCGTTTGCTGCTGCACCCGCCCACGGGAGCCACGTGCAGCTCCCCGGTGTCCCGCCGCCTGCTCACRCTCGCCTGCAGAGCCGGCCCGCGCCGCCGGAGCTGCAAAGCGGCCTCGTCTCGGAGCTCTGACTAAATGCAAGGAGAGGTGCTAGGCGTGCACGCACGCGGGCTTAGCTACCACCCCGAGCAGGCGCCTTCCTCTGCACCCGTCTGCAGACGGGCCGGAGGGCACCTGCGCTCGCAGCTTTACCGGCCCGACCAGCAGAGCAAGCAGGGCCCCGGGCTTTGGCGCCTCTTGCTCGCAGGCTCTGTTTGATCCAGCCAGATACGACGGAGAGGAGTATTTTTAGCGGCATGAGAGCGCTGCGCGAGGCTCTGTACTTTGCAAAAGCAGCAGCAGTGACAGTGACGCAGCAGCGACATGAGCTAAAAGTCAAGAAATACCCGGGTGCTTTAATGCCTCTCCGCGGCGGCTGGCGTCGCGCGCCCCCGCGAGCAGCCGCGTCCCTCGTCGCTGCCGTCAGAGCACCCGAGGCTGTTATTTTTAGCACGCCGCGCTATAAATACCGGCAGGGGAACCCACGGAAACCCGATAGACCCGGGAAGCGATGCACTGGGACGGCGAGCAGCGGGACGTCCCGCACCCGGAGCCGCCACCATGGCACAGGGACCGTGCCCGCCTCTGCCAAGCGACCCGGGGCTGGAGAAAGCCTAAGCAGCTCCCAACCATTTATGGCCCCCTCGGCGACTCCGGGCAGGATCCGTCTGCACTGGAGCCGCTCGGAGCATGAACGTGCTTCCTGCAGGGAGGAGATAGGGGCAGAAGGGCCCTTTGGGAGCCAGCACGGAGAGATCAGACCACATGGAAAACTGCATTTTCCCTTCTCCCAGGGCGCTTCGCTGGGCGGGAGCGAAGGTGCCCACGGTTGGGGAGCCAGGCGTGAGACGCGCCTGGGAGCCCTTCGTGCAAGGACAAAACAGAGGTTTGCTTTTAACCTGAGGTGGTTTATGCCCAAGCTATAGCAGCTTGCAAAACCTGGGTAATCTCATCTTTGGTGAAYGATTTTTCCCCGGAGCGCACCAGCAGCCACTCGCACCTGCACAGCACGCAAGAGGGAAAAAGCCCAAATATTCAACCAGCACCAACACTAATTAAACACACAATCCCTGCAGCAGCCACTTTACACCACGCAGGCACCGCGGCCAGAGGTCTCGTGTTTAACCAGTCCGACCGGCTCGCAGCTCCGCGCACGCCGCTTCCGAGCTGGGCGAGCTCGGCCCCACGGTGCTGAGGTCACCTCCGAGCCGGCTCCATTCACCAAACCAGTTTGAGGACTGGAACTCTCCTGGGTGACGGCACGCCGTCCCGGTGCAGGATCCGTGCCCCAATGCGCAGAAGGCCGCGGGCTGCCGCCTGCCGAAGGTGGCTGCCTCCAGCTTCGCTGCCGGCCGCGCGCACTGCTGAGGGGGCCGCGGGCAACGCTCAGCCTCTGCCCTCGGGCCTCCTGTTTGGGCACCAGCTCCTCAACCAGCTCCGAGTTAGACCTTTGGCTTTGAGAGCGCTGGTGACCTCTCCGGGTTTATTTTGGTCCAGCRTGGTCTGGGCCAGCACATCTCGAGTTACTGGGTGTCTGTCCCCCAGCGCCGCGGGGCCCAGGAGTCCTGGTGACACGCGATAGGCGAGGGCTCGGGCACGAAGCTCTTCTCGGGTCGCGCTCGCTGGCCGGCTTCCCTGCGCTGCTGCCGTCTCGCACATCTACACTAGAGAYGTCCCGGGTTGCAAGCCGCTTTCCAGTCCATCAGAGCTACAGCCAGGTTCACACATTTACATTTTCCATTTGAAGTTCAGGCTTTTGGGTGGTGAGAGACAAGAGAATTAATGTCCTTAATTCTGCCCTCAAACCCACTTTCGCCACAGCAAAGCGTCCGTACCAGCTGCCAGGGCTGCCGCCTTTGGCCAGCTCTTCACTGCCCCTTCCAGCTCTCATGCAACAGGATCACTATCTAAAACCCAGCAAGATCAAATGCAGAACAAAGTATCAGACGGCCACAGCCTCTGCAGAGGGGACTGCGGCCTTGATGTGACCGGAGGAGACAGCCAGGCCGCAGGAACGCGCGGGGCGGCATCTGCCATCGCCTTCTGTTTATGCTGGAACCGAGTCCTGGCAGCTACGCGAGAGGAGCCGGTCGGGCAATTTCACGCTGTTCTACTCCTCTTTTTGGGGYAGTGGTGGGGGGTCTTAGCGCTACYGATAACCTTCAATTCAGGGTCAAAGAGTGAGTGATGGAGGAGGAAACACCCAACAGCGTGCCGGGAGCAGCTCTTCAGCCACCCCGAGGAAGCGGGACAGCTCTTCAGCCAGCAGTTGTGTTAGCGTTGGCAGGGCGAGAGATTACGAACAACCAAATTTGCTCAGCCGAGTGCAACCTGCACTCACCTTTCCCACCCTCTGCAGCACAGAGCCGGGCTCTGATGGAAGCTGCGCGTAACTCCAGGGCCAAGGCAGCGGCAAGCTTCCCGCCTGGCATCGCCRAAGGCTGGCGCAGGCAGTGCCTCTCCGCGCTGGAAGCGCACTTCTCACCTCCGGAGCGCCCGCAAACACCGCGGCAATTACACCACGTTTTGTCACTCAGGTACCAGCTACTTCATTTTTAAGGTGTGGATTTCTGCCCAGACCTGCTGTACCAGTTYAGGTTCAGAAGTACCATTACCTAAATGATAGACCACAAACTGCTTGTAGGTTTAAAAAAAAAGGCTGGATTACTGCAAAGATGGACCTTTGAACTGTCCTGCCGCCTGCTGCTAATTTGTGCATTTAAGGAAATCTAAGTAAGAGGCCATCTGGGACCAAGATGCCTGCAGTCTATAACACATTTGAAAACMTGCACTGAGCAACAAGCCTTTAGAGGTCTCAGCCCAGTCCTCTCTCCCCCAGGGTGTAATGAGAGTTTCTCTGAACTCTCCCCAAGTTGCTGCAAGACGCGCTGTATTAACAGACTCCTTGCAGGTGCTCCTCCTGGCCCTGTACATTGGGTAAAAATGCTAATAACCGCACCTGTTCTGCGGAGAAATAACCTCATGCGTTTACACTCTTACTCRGTCGCCTCCCAGGCGACGGCACACGCGGGGGCAAGACTTGGAGGAGCTGCCGAGCTTATTGCCAAAAAGCCAGCAGCACCGCTGGCACCGTGCAAGGGAAAGGGCACAGTGGTTGAGCCACGGGCACGCGGTCGCTCCCCACCGCTGGCRGCTGCCAGCCTCCCTCGCTGGGGGAGAAGACACCTCCAGGTCAGTCAAGATAAATCCCCGTTTCGTGGCATCAGTTCATCACAGGGGATCAACAGATATACTTCACGTAGCCCTTAAGAATGAATCTTAGCAAAGCAACTGTTTCTGGAAAGTGAAGAAATACCTTCTAGGTGCGGAAAYGGGTACCGATCCAGGATTTTCTGCTCAAATTGTGTTATAGGGTTGTTGATCAGCTATTAAAATATCTATTCAAGCAACATCGAACAGTGTGAATTCATAACTACTTCATTTACTACTCTTCAAAATGACATTTCAGAACAGCTTGTAATAAATCAAAAAACTTTTATTTTTAAGATATATTATAAATTTACAACACACAACATCAGTGTCCTTAGTGTGTGTGTGTGAGAGAGCAGGTTTAAAGACTCAGCGTTCATTCTAGTCTCGCTCTTAGGTATGACTCCGCCATGCGCTAAAGGCAGGTAATGGGTTTTGGTTTGAGCAGGTYGGGCTTTGCTAGCGACCCGGCTAACTTCGAGGAATACATTTCAGTAGACAACACTTTGACTGGTTAAAGGTTAACAGATCAGTAGCAATTTCTTGATTTTGCCTGCAGGGCTCCTGCACGAAGCAAAGCCCGCCGGTTCTCCCGTGCGGGAGAGGTCAGTGCCCCAYGCTGGCGTGCCTAGAATGAACCCCGAACTCCACAGGCTCAGTGAGGTCTGCCCTAGCTAAGCCTCATAAAAGTAACATTACATCTTCGAAACAGCTGTGCATGCCACACATCGGTGTCTGTTCCATATAAAAGTTACCATACGCTGTACCTAATTATTTTATACACAGGTGAAATGAAAAATGTTAAGTCAGTACCTCGCAATATAATTTTACTGGTGCTGCTGTAAGTGCTGGATAGCAAATCACATTCTTGTACAGTTCATTAAGCTATGATAAAAATACGCAAATTAAAAACACTCTACGGGCCTCTGTTACCTGCTGCAACAAGAGACGCTTGGTTTTGTTGGGCTTAGTTTAAAACATGATCCAGTTGCTTTCCTCTCCCCAAAGCACGATATAAAACTATATCCAAATTCAGAAAGAATTTAATGCATTTATGTTTACTGAAATTCATATGCTGCAAAAGGTTCTGCATTGAAGATCTTTAGGGCAAGAGGTCCTTAACAAACCTTTTGTTATACCTAGATATCAGGATGCAGTGACAACAGTAGTCACGGTACCACATTCATGTRGACTCACTACCCCCAGCTTGCTTTTCCCTGCAGGAACACAGGGATTGCCACCCTGGCTGAGCTAATTGACTGTCCTAGCTCTGACAGCAGCCGACACAGACGCTTCAGGAGAATCATCAGTCCAGAGAGGAGGATTCGGTCAGTAGTTTGCTTATACCTCAAAGCATAAGGACTTATAACTGGATGGAAATACCTTGCTGCAAGTGCTGCTATTCTACCAGTTAATAAAAAAGCCATTTATTAAAAGTAGAAAAATGGGGCTTTTACTTTGGATGAGATACTATCCCATGCACACTACTTTTGGAAAGCTGCCACTGAAATTGAGATCACTGTGAACCTCCGTACCTGTTCTACRGGCAACATTTGCTGACAGCGTCATGATACATTCATTTGGTGCAATGCTTATTTAAACAACTTTCAAAGTATATTAAAGATCCTCAGGCCCCCCCAAGATAACTGTCCCAACTAAAAAGGATTTCAATAACCACTTAAGTATTTCTTGGATAGGAAGATCAATCCCCCAAAGACAAGTGTGATTCCGTGGGAACGAGGAGAGTAAATGGGGGTCAAGGTTCTGGGACGTACCCAAGACAGGCTGCAAGCAGCCAAAAAGATGCAATTAGCTGGGGGTTTAAGAGCTCTGGAAGGAGTGAACCTTGCGCCTTCCTAGAACAGCCGAAGTTTATTAATAACTGTACTAGAAACAGGGCAAGTTAATTTTCCAGCTGCTTGGAGACCAGAAGTGTCCTTGATATGGTGTAAAGATCAGCGAACTGTGAAGTGGCTGGGTAATCTTGTGTGACCACGCYGATGTAGCGATGCAGCAATCTCAAAGGAAGACTCAGGCCACTACTCACAAGGAGAGAAAAGAATGGCAGATTCTTTGGACTGTATCTAACACTAGAGGTTTATTAGGAGAATTATGCTAGCTCAGTCTCACAGGTCAAGACCAATCAAGGTCCAAGTTGCAAAGTGGCCAACAGCATTTTTCCCAAATACATCCCTTTAAATGTATCCCCCTTMTAAAGAGAGTATAAATATGAAGCCCTGAGAACAAACTTCCATATAGTACATTTCTRTTAAAAATATCAAAGCCTTGATGACAAAAATTATAAGTTATATATATTTAAATAAATAGCTAGCTTTCAAGAGTCATGTAATATCAAAAGGTAGAAGATTGTCTGTATCAGCTGATGGGGCAAAGAGAAGAACTGTAAGAAAGAGATACTGCACTGGATGAACCACCTACCACCCCACTTCCTCACCTTTCCTTGATTTCATGGGTCTTCCAAATAGTCCCTTGACAATGCTATGAGACACCCARATGTGACATGTCTTTGCTAGTTATAAGTGGAACAGATACGAGCACAGGACATGAATCTGCAAATCCTTACTCCTGTGAGTAGTTCTTCCTAACAAAACTTAAGGAACTCRCTGGTTTACAGACCAGAACCACCAGTCCTCCACCCTTCAGCCACAGAACCAGACAGTTTGTCCCCAGGCAGTAGTCTCACTACACACGCTCCTTGTGCCTGGAGATCTGTCTCTGAACAGGCTAACTCAGTAACAGCGGTTTTTTTTTTTCTCCCTTTTGGGGGGGGGGNGGGGGGTGGGAAAAGAGGGAGAAAAGATCATCAATACTTTTGCAAGCATGGAAAAGAGGGAGAAAAGATCATCAATACTTTTGCAAGCATGAATGGACTTAACCCCTCTCTCCAAACACACGCGTTAACCACGATGAAGTAGCAATACCCCCAGGTGCCATGGGACATACAGCTCCATAGTCTAGTGCTAATTCATACCCAAAAGACAACACTATTGTCTTATCAATTCCTTGAATGGTAATTTAACCTTAAGGATAGTTTTTATTTGTTTTAAATCAACTCCTGGGCCTTGCCGGAAACATCACACCTCAAAAGTTCTGGCCTATTTCAGCTACTGGAAACTTCTCAGACAATCAAGACTTTGCTAAAACCATACCAAGAAACAAAACAGTTTGGCAAATCAGGAAGAACACACTAACACTTAAGCTGTGCAAGTATTGAGCTCTGGAAGGAGAGCCAGAAATAACCACAWTCTCAAGCTTTCAAGTGTTTTAAAGATGCAGTATGCCTTTAACCCACAAGGTTTCTAACTGTAGTTGCAGCACTAGGTTACGCTGGGGAGCCTGGGCATTCTTACCTTCATCTGTTACCYGATTATGCTTTCCTGATGCTTTTTTCTGTTTTTAATAAAAGGATCACTGGCACCAATTCTGCTCAGGCACACTGAGGGAGGCAGCTCTGATAACTTTTATCACCCCGATCAAACCGACACTGAAGATGATGCACGGTTTAGTAACGGGCACTGGCAGTACCAACCGTGACCAATGCCGTTGCTGTGGGGTTAACGCAGAGATGCACGAGCAGCAGAACTTTCATCCTCAAGAGTGAGCCACTCTGCTCCTCTGAAGCTGGTTAGACCCTATATATTGGGAATTCACCCAMCTTCAGCCATCTAAAAATTAGGCAGCTGGTTCAAGTTAATCATCCATATTCTCCTCCCAGCAGGTGAGGTGGGTTGCTTGTTCTTGCCATATCACAACTAGGCTCTGCCTTGAGCAAACCAGAGACCAAACTTTTASATGAATCTAAAACTGAGAGATGATCCTTGCCTGGTCTGTCTGGAAGCTCTCTACGGCCACTTCAGAGTCCAATCATGTATCACTGAAATAACAGAAGCATGGAAATGGTCTTTGAAGAATGTAAAGATTCATTAAAAGGCCATGACTGCTACCTAGGTATCTATTTAGCAAGTCTGAAGCTGTACTTGATTATACAAAAGCCAAAAAAATATTACAGGGTAGTTTTTCTTTCCCAGCTTTGTCTTCTAGAAAGAATCACTAAAAAGAAATATTTATAAGAACCCTGATAGAGTAGGGAAAACACTTAGAACTTCAAGTATTAACGTCCTCTGGTAGTATTACACATCAAAAACTGCAGGGAATGAGAAAAAACAAAGAAAGCTTTTTATAAACGCCACAACCTTTAGTCATAGCTGCTCATGAGTAGTTGCATCAAATTCATAGGGGTGCAGGATCAGGTTCCTGGCTTTTACAGCTACAGAAAAAGGTTAGAATTTCCTGTCATGCTGTCAACCTGTTCTTAACAGGGGTCTGAGAAAATGGTGTTACTGTCCAATTTGAGCAGAAGATAAACCTCTATAAAGCTCTGAGTTTTCAGGTGTAAAAGTAAATATTTCAGCACTCTCATGAAGTGCAAGCTTAATATGAAACTACAAAAAAAATAAAAAAAACACTGGGATAGTAAGCCAAGATAAAATCTCATGCTGTTTTGATTTCCCCACCCTTCATATTAATTATGTGAAATTGGCAACTTCAGTGCCTCAGCTGCATAATAGCATAGATCAGATGCCAAGTTCAGGCCAAAACTTGTTGCAGGGTTTCGGGTTACATCTTGCTGCATTTTCCTTTTTAAAGAAAGAAAAAACCCCAAAACCACACACACACACAAAACCCAGCAACACAAAAACCACACTTAAAAGGTGACTGCAGAGCTACTCAGGACAGCCCTCTGACAGATACCTTGGTGCTATTTAAGAATAGGACCTCTCTCTGGTTGCTCTGTACTTTGGAGAAGCAGGTCTTGCATAGCTTGCCTTTCCAGAAAAAAGCTGTGGATTACAAGACTTGACAGATTATGACAGATGTCAATCATGTGGCATTAAGTTGAAAAGAAAAAAAAATGTTTTGGACTATTAAAAAGCAACTCCTCCATAGCCCAATCATAACAAAAATCTATCTGGATATTCACTAGCAAGTTCTTTTGTTAGAAGCTCACAATTTCTGTCTGAAATCTCAAGTCAGTCTTCTGATAAAACTAGGAAAGACATAGCCTGACATTCTTGGTATTTCCAGGGTTAAAAAAAGCGGTGAGAAAAAACACTTCTATCTCAAAGATAGTAATTTCAAGCGCGCTTTTAAATACCTTAAGCAAGATAAAAACATTAGCATTTCTGCTTATTTGCAGATTACCAATCAATGAAAACCCATGCAAATCAGTATCTTTTTGTAAACAGAGTCTGAAAAATAAACTCAACAACATAAGTCTCCCTTTCCAAAACCATGCACATCAAAACAGGAAAAAAACCACAGTGTGAATACATCCTCCTTGCACTAGGATATGGCAGAGTATAAGCTTATGAATTGCAGCCCTTGAGAATCCAAGTGTTGGTGTTGCAAGTTCTGTCATGAAAGAGATACTGCATCTTTAATGTAGCTGACAGAGAATCACCTACAAGTCTAAACCCTGTAGGACTTGAACAACACTAACACAGAAAATAAATAGGAAAAAGTAATGCTATTTATTAAAGGAATTCCATCTATGAATTATTCTGTTTAAATTATAATGCAAGACAAACAAGTTTGGATAGAAATGTGCTTGCTCTCCCAATATTTGGACTTTTTTTTTAAAAAACATTTCCTAAGAATCAATTTAAAAAAGCATTTTATAATTTGTTATACCCATAAGTTAATACTGTATGGAGATGATTAATATCCTATGCTAGTGGTCAGTGACCTCTTGTAAACGCTAGCCAGATGCTAGTGAAACTGGCTAGTAAACTACTGTCACAGGCCTTTTTACCAAGGAGCTTAAAACATGAGCAATATCATCRTATTTCCTTATCAATCAGATTCTTAATTGCTTTCACAAAACCTTTTCCTATATTTGGATATATTTTATTTTCGACCTAACACCTGAAAACAAAAATAAGTCTTCAAACCTCTTCCACTAACACTAAATCCACAAGGCAATTAGCTTTGGGTTGGCCATACCTACATATGCTCTCACATGAGACATCCCCATTTGGGGGGAACGCTTTTTCTCCACCCCACCCCAGCAATCCATGCCCCCTCCCGTTGGGAAGGTGAGGCAGGGGACAGTAGGGAGTGGCACGGCGGACCAGCATTCCCCTCTACGTGCGGTTCAGTGTCTGGAAGATTCGAGAGATCTGTAGCATGACGGGCCCAGTTTCTGGATCGTTCATCCACTGAGTGCTGTTCAAGGGGTTTTCAAGCATATCCTCGAAGGCTGCCAAGAGATGGAAATTGTAACAYGCTTAGTCCTTTATTTAGCAAATGCTTCAAAGTTTGAGATGCTTAAACAACAGGAACATTAAAAATTGCTGCAGAGCTATTCCTTGCTTTGGAACCACTACCTATCCAAGGCAGGGGGCAAGAATTCCCCTAAAGCGGGGTGAATTCAGCATACACTTACCTTTTGCACTCCTAAGTCTCTACAGATGGAGACACTACAGTCTGCCATTCCTCAGCATTAAATTCACTGCAAGCAGAGATTAAATACTCAGCCTGGACTGCAATCCATCTCCAAACCTCAAGGACATGGKTTTGAAGAGATAAAGTCTTAGCAAATAGACACATGCAGAACTTCTTCCTTCCTTTCCATTGCAGAACAATCTCAGGCTCCACAGAATATTAACTAGACATATCCCTAGGGAAACACGGGTGCTGCGTAGCTGCCAGAGATTGTGTCTCAGTTGTCCCTTAGCGACAGGACTTCTCTGAMCTCGGAGACAGTGACTTCTCATCACAGATACTTAGGAGGTAGGGCAGGCCCCACTATATTATGGTCAAGGAGGACTGAAAAGGATTTGCCTGCTTTTGTCCAGACTGGCTGCAGTAGCATAGTCCTATTTATCAGTTTATGAATGCCCACTTTGCCCCTCAAGTCCCAAATTAATATTCTGGCCCTATCTTTCCCAAGGAGCCAGAAGGAAAGCAGCGCCTTCCCTTTGAACAGCATTGGCTTTCTCCTTCCTGGCATTTGGAGGACAGAGGATGCCAGGGAGGCAGCAAATTCCACCTGCCTTGACACAGACAGAAGTGGAAGTATGCAGAAGAATTACCTCCATTTTTGAACAATGACAGCTTAAAATACTCAAGGGCAGTTCCTTCTTTCTATACATAGCTGCCATTACACTATTTTTCCTTCTGTTACTTATTTTGAAGGATCAAGAAATTCATCAGAACCAGACAGTTACTGCAAAAGCCAAGTTGCAATATGGCAAAAGAATGAGCCAGCCAATAATTTAAAAGCTTTATGATAGACTGAGCTGGACTACCAAAAATTCAGAGCATTCAATCATTATGGAATGGGACAGAAAAAGCAGYTGCAGATCTGACCTATTCAGAAGTCGCCAAAAGGTCAGTGTTATGCGCATCTGGCAGGCTGGCACTGAGGTCAGCATCCTGGTTTTCTGGGAGGGTTAGCATACAAAGCTCCAAGTGACATTAGTGGGAGCTGGAAGTACCCAGCACCTCTGAAAGGCTCACCATTAATACCTTGCTCAAGGTCGTGCAGCATGCCTCTGGCAAAGCCCACAATTAAGTACAGATCTCAGCTTTCACCACTTTAAAACTAAAGATTTATCAACTTTAAGTATCTAATGAAATGCAAACATTCATTATTGAAGTCTGTGACATCAGCAATTTGCAGATGTATCATTAGGAATATGTTCTCATGCTCATCCARGCTTTACAAGTGCATATAATAGCATTTCATTTTCTATTTATATTCTGAGCTGCAGTGTGGAACCCTCTCGGAAACAAAAARACCATTTGTTCAGAAAACAAGGTGAGAATATTCTGCTCTTGAATTATTTAAAGCCTTGCAAACTCTGCTAATTACATTTAAAGCAGGTATTTTAAAAAATTCTCTTCAAAGAGCTGTGCATACACCGTTTATTTAAAAGCAAGTCTTCAAATGAAGTTTGAAGCTGAASATTAAATGCAAAGTTTCTGTGTACAACACAGAGGCAAGGTCATTCTTCTGCACTGTCCTCCACTAAAAGAACGAGGAATCCAGMGATTCACATTTCACTGTCAGGCTCATTAGATCAGTGCTTGCCAAGCCCACAGCCTTTCCGACCAAGAAGGCACAAATTTTGCCATGGAGCTKAACTCCAAGAAGGGGAAAAATGTGTTCACATATGTTATCTCACCTTTGGCAAGACAAAGCCTTAGCTCAGAGTTTTTGTTTGGTAACTCACACAAGTTATTTTCCATTTCAGTGACCTGGCCTCAACATACAGTAAGCTGTACATTGTCATCACTGTTTTTTCAGTGAAACAACTAGGGTTCTAGACAGATATCTCTTTCCCCCCCCCCCCCAACCCTGGACAAAGGGAATGCCAAAGGCCTCCTAGATCCAGAAAAGCACTGCAGCCACCAGCTATTAAAGTTTCTGAGTTCAGCACATGTAATCTACTAGTCAAGGGACTAGTATCATTTCTGGGACAGCCCCAAATTCTCTTCTGGGTGTCTGGCTTGCAAGATGAAGCAAGCCAACAATACAGCTGCTGAAAGGGAAGAAAAGGGTACAGAGCTGCATCCAACCCASAAAACATGCTGTGAACATTCAGTCTGTACTGTTTTTGCTAGCAACTGCAGAGATTGTCTATATTTATCAGGACTCCAAACAGTACTTACCTAGTAGAGTTTTAGGGTTTGTTAGCCCTAACTGTACCACGGGGTTTTCTAAGATGGCTTGGAAGAGAGGGCTATTGGTGTCAATTCCCTTATCTAWGTCCTCTGGAGAAGGCCTTCTGTCTCCCAGCAGCCATTCACACTGAAAGAGATCACCGGGCACAACAAATCCATGATTGGTTCTATTACAATGAAAGTCTGTCAAAACTTGTGACAAAGCAGCATGTTAAAGATATTTTTTCCTCTCATGTACAGTTAAAAACTGAACTATATATTTCTTTTCACACTAGATTACTAGTTATTTGGGTTTTGCTCTGACTGAAATGAATCTTTACTTCAACAGGAACAGCAGTATTGCCTGGTATGGTAATAAAGTGACACTAACTTYCGATGTTTCAAAGCTGAGGGAAGATGTGTGTCATCCCATAGATGAGTTTCCTGGAGCAGGCACTACATCTGCATGGTTACAGTAGGTCAGCCTGAAGAATCACCCAGCCCAATATCCCTTCTCTGATAGCAGCCAGCACCGGATGCTTAAGAAAAGAAGTTTCCTTCACCATCAGCTGTGTCTACATCATTCTGCTTAATATAATTACTAACAGGGGACCAGTCAATCTTTGAAAATCTTCGTCTTGGCCTCYGTAAGTTGTTGAATACATTGTTGCAGAATGTTGATTCATACATTGCATGGCTTGAATCTCTTGCCTCATCATGTATTCCTATCCTTTAATCAGTTATTAGTTATGGGGAATATCTCTCCCTTTCTCATGATAGGATAATTTCTTTAGTTGCAGCCCTTGGTGAGGGAGCTTCTCAAAAGCTTTTTGAAAATCCACATACACTGTATCAACCAGATCAGCCTTAACCTCACRCACACTGAGTTCTTTTAAGAAATGTAAAGCTTTTTGCATTCCGGTTGTACATCTAATCYGAGAGACACAGAACTTAGTGCTTATTTCAATTTCAGTAACGTTTGGGCTTTACGATACAACCAAAGTCAATTAATGATAAAAGGAATTGGCTGAGCAGACAATTATTATAGCAATAAGGAAAAGAAATAGTGTACTCACAGCTGCATTTTGCTGGTTGTTGTTTACTCTCAGTGCATCTACCACTTCTTTTTCATCAAATCCCATCTCCATCAGGGCAATGACAGCCTACATCAGATTTGCATAGCTTAATGAATACAACATTTAACACACAGAAACAATAACAATCACATCCTTCCACCTCCTGTGCAGGAGCTTTTTGTGGGGTAGACATAGCTGTCTCCATCTGCAGACCACGAAATAATTTTATCCACAAATTTGTCATCTACTGTGTATCAGAAGTGTCTACTGCATAAGTGGAATAAATCTGAACGGCCTAAGACTGAAGGTAGCTCCTAGCCTCAACACGCCAAAGCTGARTGCAAGGCAAAAAGCAAGGGTACAYGGGGTAGGAAGGAGAAGAGCAGGATGGAAGCACATTATTTTAGAACTTCTCTTGTCAAAGCTTTGCTCATGTCTCRCTGAGATACACATTCCACGTGCACTTGTAGTTCTATTCACTAGATTAATTTTACTTCCTGGGTTTCCTATATATTGTTAGTGAGCACTATGTATTTAGGTATGTGTACCTGGATATTGTTATGAGAATGTTCAATTACTGGAARTTGTACTTAGGTCAATCACTACATTGTTTGCAGATTCCAGCTGAAATCACAAGAAACCACCAGCTGTAAAGACAGTGTGTTGGATTCTAAAGAGCACCTCCTGGTGAGTTTACAGTGTGATGACACCATAAATTTTCACTTCAAATCTTCCACTTCACTTCATTCTGAAGAAAGGATAACTTTTGCATTTGCTGCAAGACTTTTAATCTGCTGATGATACTCTTCCATGCCCCCTAAATACAATTATGTTATTCTGTCCTTTCCTATAACAAAGGACCTACTCTTGCCCTGCAACYCTTTCTTCTCTGAAGGCAGCCAAAAGGCAACGCCAGGAGCCTAGCAGCTCTTTTCTGTTGCAACAGTTGATTTTCAGGTGTAAAATTAACAGCACCAGTAATTTAGACACTGATATCTGAGACAGCAATACATTAGTTAGGTAACATCCCTTTCAGCAATCTGAATTTAAGCAGCCCCTAAAGATTTCCACTAAAATGCTGTCTGGCCAGTACAATACACACGTACACAAACATCCCTTTACATTTCTTAAAGAAACATTTATTCGGATTCCGTGGTGCCCACGCAGTCCCYTTCAATCTTAATAGTTACATAAATAGTGAGATACGCCACACATACTCGTGGGTCTGGACGAAACTCTCTTTTCCTCCGGATCTTCTTGAATATTTCTGTCAGCTCATCTTTGGCCTCTTCCCCACCAGCTTCCGAACTAGGACCTGCAGTCGCTTCAGCAGAGGACGCACCAGCTTCAGCTGTGGCTTCTGATGGAGTCTGACCAGGAAGCGGAGCATCCACTGTAGGGTCATCTGCATGTTCTATCAACCACTCCATGGCCTGTGTCACTGACATACTGAAAAGCAAATAAAGAATACAGRGATGCGGAACACTCCAGAAGGGCAGTACTGTTTCACACATTTTTCTTCATTCCCATGGTATCCTGACTTGCTTATTAATTAGTATCTGAGAAGTCATAAATACAGTCTTGGAGCAAATCTCAGAACACCTCTATTCTTGATGCATTTGAGACACCATAATCTTCTCTGAAGCCAGGAAGTAAGACAGAGCAGCAAAGTCCAACTTGGACAACTGTAAACCAGGTTTTAAAAGGCAGTTTCAGTTACAGCATGAGGGATGGTGGCCACCAGAGGAGAAAGCAAAGCTTTCTAAGTATGAAGACAGAGATACTGGAAAAGAGTGACTGGAATACATCATGAATTCTCTATCATTAGTAATTTTTGAGAACAGTCTAACAAACTCCTCTCAGGAGGGATACAGCATAGCTGATTCTCCTCAGGGCACAAGGACTACGTGACCTCCTGAGATCTCTATTCCTGTTTTCCTACAGTTACTATCTGGACTTTATAATATTCTCACAGTGTTTTTACAAGGTCAGCAAGAAGTATTTTTCTACAGCTCWAAGGCCACTCTGGATAGGCGACGCTTGCTTTTTTTCCTTCATAAAATCTGAATTTTAAAGCACAAGGAGGTGCTAGTTCAATGCTTAYGAGCAGTGCCAGCCTGACAGCCTTGCAAATCACAGAGCAACTATTCTTTACAGAACAGACAGAGCACTGCTTCCCCTTCCCTGTACCACCTGCATCTGTGTGTTACCTGAGGCAGCACTGTTTTTTGTGCTAGTGCTTTCTCCAAACTAATTTTAGGTGACCCACATAAGGAGACTGGAGGAAAAAAAACAAACACTTTTTAATCATACCAAATAACTTACAGCCAGTATGTTGAGCACACTTACTGATTTAACCGAAGGGCTTTGACAGCTCTGCTCTCTGGAAACCCCATTTCTGTAAGCTGTCGCAGAGCTATCTCATCCACTCTGTCTTCCTCATCTTCATCCAGCATGGCTACATATACACAAAGAGAACAACATTCAAATTTACTTCAAGCTAAAATAAATCCCTTCCTCAAYGGAAAGGGACATGTTAAGTTCAAACCCCATTCTCCTCTTCAATCCCTGCTTTTGTTTCTGCCCCAAATTTGCCATCTCATCATTTAGTTTGTTGTACTCAGCTTGATCTGGCTCAGAKAGATTCTTCCAGGACAAAAAACTTTGTCCGTGTGCATTCACAATCTCAAACAGCAAACAGCAAACTCCCGCATTACCATGGGATGTCCACATCAGCGAATAGGCCTTCTGTGAACCTCTAACATTCATTAGTTATCCAGAAAAATAAGTGAGATCAGGTCCTACCAGATGAAGGACAAACATWTCCCACAGAGCGCATTCAACTGCCACATTTTTTCCTCAGTTAACTCCATTTCCTTGTGCCTTTTAAACAATTCTTAACCCTCCCCCTAAACTGCAAGTCATGGGAAGTTTTCCAATTGTTTTACTATTAACAATTTTACTTTTAAATGGAACTTTTCATCCATCCCAAAGAGACTTTACGAATTCAAGTTTTATACAACCTATACCACAAGATGAAATCTTTGCCTCAAAGTTATTACAGCTCTGGTATTTAAGTCCTGGACTTCACTCTACAAGCCTTTTCTTCTGCTGTGGAAGCAAGCAAGTTCCTGGGATGGAACTAGTAACCATAAAGATATGTTCATACCATTTGCCTTCTTAAATAGCTCAACTGCATCTGGGTTCAGTGCTAGCAATTTCTGTGCAACTTCTATGAGAGAAACTAAGATCTTCCGGAGCTCTGTCTGGAACTGCAAGAAAGGAAACTGTCAAAACATTCAGACAGCAAGTTACCAGATGTCATTAAATCTTAATATGTCTATTGTTAGTATCTCTGCTATCATCTGGCACCCTGTAGAGAAGGTTGTTTTAGCAGTGCTTCATTTTGTGTTGTTTAGACTCTCAAGCACTGGGTGTTTCCTGTGAAATGCTGCAAGTAGCAAAATGTACCAGGCAGAAAGGTCCTTTTACTTCTTCCACAGTCCCCTGCCCAGCACCACAAGAGGTGCAGCATCCAGGAAAACTCATTGCTCTACAGAAATATGACTCCCACCTCGCACAAAGTGTTGTAAGAAGATAGTCACAGTAGCTCTGTATCACTGCTATTTACTTCCTTTAGCAACTGRAGACCTTTGCTTTTGTGAAGTGAGCTTTCCTAGTTACAACCCTTTGCTTTCTAGTAACCTAAATTTGAGCAAACTAAACCAAGACTATTTTCTAAACTGAAGCACCACACATCCTTTTCACTTGGGCATTTACTTTTAAAAATTCTACACAGATGTTAGCCATTAAATAGCCTAAATGCCAGTTGTTCTGTTTAGGTTAGTAGGACATTTTAACACTATGCAATATGCTGCTKAAGACACAGCAGCAGCATAGGCTTCATCAACATTCAACTACTGAAGTCAAAGTTTAAGAATAATTTCTCTTTTCAAAGCCATGGAATAGGAAAAAGACACTAAACACCTGAGCTGTTTAAGACTGAATAGAAAATTATTCTAATTACTACAGTGACTGATCATTTAAGTATTCTACAGTTAAAAAACACTGCCTGTTTGAACACATAAGAGTATTCATACACAAGAGAATGCAGGACTAGTAGTTAAAAATAAGGGAGAAACTACTTTTAATATAACTTTACATTTGCCAGATCTTGAAAATGGTTACTGAGGTTCTCCCATGCACAAACGGCATTTAAAATAATAATTCAGTACAGAGGGTTTGGAGGTTTTTTCCCTCCTAATCACTGAATAGCTTAAGAAGATTTAGATACAGGTCATACAATTGAGTTTAATACATATTTTTATACTTGAATTTCTATTACAGAAAAGACTAATCATATTCATAGGGCAGAGAAAAGCTTATGCAAGAAAAAAGCCTACTTGGGCATTAATGCACAAGTTAAAAAACAAAGCAAGTCGAATACTTACATCCCTCATGTTGTGATGGGCCACAGTGCGATCTACATTGCGAGAAGGCAGATTTGCAGTTGCTTTGAGAATAGCATCTTTATCAGGAGCTTTCTGCTCCTGTTTCCTCTAAAGGATAGGAGACATGATCAGGTTTCATAATCCATTATCCGCAGAACAAAGAACATATAAAATTCCCATCAGCTATGCTATCCTTCACCAAGGCATCAAGCAATGCTCTGTAACTTGCAACTAAGAAATAGTAGTCTAGCAATACAATGGATTAATAGCACTAATAACATTTTGTGATTATAGAGCAAAACTGGACCACTGGACCAAAGCATTGCCCCACTTTCAGCCCTGATACYTATTTTTCTTAGCTAAACATGTGGGGTAATTCCAGCATAAAGGGAAAGTGATGTGTCAGATGTGGCCAAGTCCGACAGACTTGGAGAAAACTCAGAGGCCTCAACTYCCAGGCCCAAAGACTCTGCTCAGAACATACCCTCTTCAAACCCGTGCTTTGATGAGATGTATTGACAGTGTGAACAGGTTAACAGTTAACTGCTCAACACTAGAAGAACTTTATTGCTTGCAAGTATCACGCAGAGATATACGGTGCCTTGGATTTTCAGTATATGCTTACTGTCCGGGACAAACCATAGCAGGGGACAAACTACAAATTTTTCCCAGTTTTGTATCTTATGCTCTTACGGTGACATTCTGCACAAGACCATAATTAAGAGATGGAGACATACACCAATACCTACAGGAAGCAAGAAAAAAAAAAAAGCTGTGCAAGGAGGAAGCAGAGAGACCTAGGAATTAATAATGTCAGGCACAAGCATAGCTCAAAGCATTTATGTGATAACGTCGACTGTAGTACCACTCATTCATAGATATCATCCTGGATATYGCTGACCCTCAATAAGCTCTGAGTTCTCAATAAATATTCTGAGAAAAAACAGCCATRTTGTAGAAYAGTTGAGGGCAAATGCTTCAGCTCTTGATACCTGGTTAGAGGGTGAAAAGCTACGCATAGCTAAAGACAGAAGTCAGCCTGACAGGAAATCAGATTTTTATAGGGCTTTGGAAACAGAGACACAGCAAGACACTTGCTGAAGTATGTTTATATAATTACTAGACATTTATTCAAAGATCAAATCTATACTACTTCCACAAAATGTATCTGCCTGTTTTATTCCAAGGCAAATGTTCTCTCAAAGTTAAAAGTGTAAATTAGTTTCCTTTAGAAGTTCGGAAGAAAGATGAAATAGTTTCGGTAGTATTTGCTGCATGCATTTGCCTCTACAAACAAAAAGAGTACACCCCAGCAGTCTTTCTGCAACTCATTAATAAGGCTATTAATTAAAACGGGACAGTCAAGAATTCTTCCAAACTCACTTTTTCCTCTGCTGACACATCTGCCATTTTGGGAAGTGGAGGTGGCGCACGCTTCTTTATTAAGAGCAAGACATCTAAAAAGAGAATGATACTGAAATACRTTAGAAAGTAAAGTGAAAACAGTTCTTATAAGATACTTCACAGCTTCAATTTTTCCTACAGATAAGTTTTGTTTAATTCCACTAAAACATCAGACTTTTCACACTGGAAGCCAGTATGGATTTACACATTCTCCTTTAGCGTTTGCAGTGCCACAGTGCTATGGTGAATTGCTGCATAGATACCCGGCAAAGGACTAGACACTTAAAGCCAGAGGTTGGCATCAGTTAGAACAGATACAGTCATGTAATTTTAGGATGATAGTGCTAGAGTTCACAACATGATCCATCATTAGCTACATTTTCACTGTTACTGGTTTCTTCTCCTCACACAACACCCTCAGAGAGAGTAATACAGGCTCCAGATGTCTTGTGTGGCTATATTAACACAATAATTGGCCCATTATAATACGAATACAGCAGCGCCTCCTGAGCTTCCACTGAGGAAGAAACAGTGGAGAAAGGCTGTGTATGGTTTTCGTTTTTTTTCCTCTTCCACCTGGAGCCTTCAGCTATAGTGAGTCAAATCCGAAGCTTCAGTGACAAGTCTTAGCACCAGGCTGAAGCTCACCTTTGCATACCAGTGGCAGCAGAGCAGTTCACTGTCTCCGGCAGGGAGCATCACTGGTGACCACAGYGGCAAATCTCAAGGGCGGAGGAGGCTTCTGTTTCAGACATCCAGATCACATGCCACACACTTGATTCAATCTTTTAAGGCTAATACTTTCCCTTTACAAGGTATCTTTCTCCAGCACCTCACTTATTACCAGAGGTATTTTAAGGCTGCGAAGATGCAGACACACTGCTTAGGGCCCAAATCAGGGCTGTGCAGCATCTGCATCCTTCAGCCAGATACAGCTTGACATGCAGTTTAGTCCATCACATTAAGCAAGTAAAAAGCAAACAAATCAGGCTTTGTGCAACAAGTTTCCTAGGCCTGCCTCAGTATATAACAGCCAAAAGCAACAGCTGGTGAAGGCTGTTAACCCTCATTTGCCCAGCTGACCAGAATGCAAAGGGATCAACATACTGACTCTTGGCTGCCCCACGAAGCGGCAAGGGAGTCAGCTAAAGCTGTTTAACCGGGCAGCTCAGTGGCAATCAGCTGTTGGCTGCTATCTTGCCTCCCTGACAGCAGCAGGGCACTCGAGCGTGTTGCAGGGGAAGAAGCAAAGAAGCATTTGCACAACAGCTTGCCAAGACTGAACAGTTAATGCTGTTGGGCTGCTGCAAACTGCAATTCAAAACTCAGTAGGAGACAGTGCCTCACCAGGAAATAATAAACTGCTAATTGACAAAAAGGCTGTTCCTTGCCTTTGCCCCAGACAAGATTCCCARCTCCTGTTGAACTCTAAAGACAATAGGTGACACCGCCTTCAAAGGGAAGGGCACCAAATTGCTTGTGTTCATGGCAGCAGCACTCCAGCAAGAAATCCAGAAATTCAGTGAGAGCAGTGTTGCTGGCTCAGTCAACATTTYGGTCTATGGCATTCCAGCGTCCTACAGTTGCTTTCTGCACTACTGCCCTTCATCTCCAGAAGTAATCATCAAACTGTTCGGTAAGAATTTGATCCAGCTATCCCAACGGCTCTTTTAGATTCTCTTTTGTATCACGTTAATCCTTTTTGACTTTAAAGGAGTAAATACATGCCTCATATATTCTACTGGAGTCAATGATAATATAATTTAACTAACTTTGACCCACATTTGCAGAGCACAGAATGATATCCAAACTGTAGATGCTCAAACACACTTTAGCAAGCAACATCCCTCCACGTGACTGGGAGACCTCAAGAAACTCTTCCCAAAAAAGTGTTTTTTATTTCTTAATATTCTTAACTATGGTTACAATTTTCAGATCTTTTGAAGGATAAATGCTGTTTAAATACCTGTGATAACATGAAAAGCACTGGGGGAGCTTTTAAAAGAATTGCTTTAAGAAGGTGGAAAAAAGATAGATGGATAGATATATCTCATTGGTTTAACTTATCAGCTTGATGAACAGACCTAATTTCTGTTCAACTCTTAGAAAGAACAGCTAAGGAAAGCAAACTGCTCATTGTGTTTTTTTCCTGGAGAAAAAGTCTCTTTCCTCTTCCCTTTTTGCTATCTTATTAGCTTCCTCACGTCAAAGCTGAGAGTAGATGCTGAGAGGTCACAGCTTGGAACTCACCAAATAGTAAAATACAGTTTCATGTTTCCAGGCTGATGGGATTAAAAAAAAAGGGGGGCAGGGGGAAGAATCTTACCTCTATCTTGAATGTTCTCTTCTAACACTGTTTTTGTGTCTGTCAGCACCTTCTCAGAAGTAGCGTGTATCAACTTATGATGTGTCACTGTTTTCGGATCCTCCAGGCTCCCAGGTAAACACTGCAAAAGATAAATATTGAAGATCAAAAGACAGCAATAATAAGCCTACTGCATGAATCACTGCACTTCGCACTTCAGAAACTACTAAATGATGGTACAGTTTGTATGTGGAGAATCTTAACAGCTGAAGTAATGGTGAAATATGCTAGAGGCCAGTACACAGAATGCATTTTATTAAAGAAATCAAGCCTCACATTGTGCTGTAAAGATGCTCCAACCGTAGTAGTGAGCAGGCAAATAGGTTTCTCCTTGTGTATCCACATTCCTGCCTGGGAAAAATAATCAAAGGGAAGGATTCTAGCCCTCCTTCACTGATGTTTTGAAATTAATAGCTAGCAACAAGAACACTTAGGTTCCAATTGATTATGATGCTCTTAAGAACTTCTTTAAACAGTTTCAAAGACCTTGTCTTACAGCCCAATCACTTAAAGTGAGCAAGTATAGGACCAAGTACTCAGAATTAAGTGCGATAGAGATATACTGGATTGCAAGAGTATAAATCCACTAGATAGGTTGGTGCCCTTGAAGTAAAAATTTTGCTTATTTRAAGTTTGGACCTATACTCAGGCCTAGGGAGATTTGGAGACAAATATTCAGAATTAAGTGCGATTTGGAGCAAGACAAGCATGCTCAAGGACCCACAGCTAATCCAATTTTGCAATAGATTGCTAAGGTCACTCACTCTGCGAAGTCTGGAGGCAGCAACTAGTATCATAAACTAAGAAAGAAAACCTATGAAGACCATTCAGTGTTCTTGCAGAAGGGAAGGCTGTAATAACACCAACATGTTTCTCCTTTGTAGCCAAGTGTCAGAATAGCAGAGGGACTCTCTGCTTAATCTAATAATTATTTACACATGCACTATTAGACTAAACAAACAACTGCCAGCTGTGATTTTAGTATGCTTGACTCTAACTCACAAGAAAGCAGCAGTTTCTGCACCTTGTTTCAAGTTGCTTAATGGAATTAACAGACTTGGCTGCCAGCATCCTAACCTTGGTTCTTGTTCAAAGTGCTGAACAAAAGTTACATTCACAACTCTTCTCAATCAGAAATATTCAGTGCATGTTAATTTTTTTCAATCGCTGATTGCGTTGCTCAATATCTTATTAAAATTCTAAAAATTGCATGTCAATTCACTGCGAAACCAGCTTTGAATCCTGAAGGCTTACAGTAAACGCCTTATCGGTGGTACCAAGGAGCACTCATGTATTTACACATGACGAAGAGACAAAGAAGGGTTTTTCTTGATACAAAGTCCGATTAAAATATACAGAACTGTTTCCAAGTACCAAATATGAGTTGACTATGGCTCAGTTGTTCTGCTGGCACTAACTGACAGAGCACCACTGAGATTGATGGACCAGTGCTACCCCACCAGCTATGCACGGGACCAGCCTTTTCATCGAGGCTTCTAGAAAACTAGAAGTTGGAATCCCATGCTATTTATCACAACAGATATAAATAAGCATGAATTCCTCGGTGTTTGTGCCCTACTGTGGCTTTACAAGAGGGTTAGAGTTTAAACATCCTGGTATTTTAGCGCTGCAGCACAAAATTAAAAAGCACACACCCCAACCTTGAACTGACTCATCTTCATACAAGAGCAGCTCACAGATCCGCAGTGACAGACTACAAGAGCATCACATCCGTGCATCTAGAGGCTTCTAATTTGTTGGGGGGGGGGGGGAAAGCATAATGGTTGCAATTCCAGAAAGGCAGCATTAAAAATAAACTACCAAAACCATGAAACTGATGATGATGTTCTTATCACCTTAACAGCTTTCTACAGCAGAATAAGACACTTAATACTGACCTCACCTGCTCTGCTCATAAGAAAAYCCCTCTCAATGACATTTCTTTCAATATGCATTTCTACTGAGCCATTTTTTACCATGTCTGTAAAYGAGTGCATTTACCCTTCAGGGAACAGAGCTACTTCCAGAAACCCCACTGAAATCAGTGACAGTATTTCCCATTTGCTTCACTTAGATGTAGCATTAARGCCTGTTAATATGTATTAACGGCCTCCTTCAAAGGAATCCTTTTAGAGTCCATCAACACTTTTTTTGTCTTGACTTCAACAGCTGGAGAACCCAAGTACTTGCTCCTTTTTCAAATGTAACACTTGTTTTCATCACAAAGCTTCAGCTCCTCATCTGAACTTCTGCACAGTTCTGATGCCGCAACAGGACTGAAGTGAGAGTGTTTCAGTCTTGCTTTGTATAACTTCTTACTAATCCTTCAGTATATTAACTGCTGAACAAAAGCCAAAGAACGCATTAAAGTCCAGAAGCAATTGGGAGTAGCTCCTATAATTGATCCAGTAAGTTATCCAAAATGCATAAGAGTACATCTGTGGAACATCTCATCTCTRAAAAAGCTCAATATTAATTTTACAGATCTTTAGAGTTGGACCCCCCAAAATAAGAATTTGAATATAGAAGCTGGGGGGAAAGGAAAGGAACCTGTTGCAAGTAATCACACTTTGAGCACTTGCCAGTGTCACCCCTGTCCTGCTGGGGGTGGTGATGGTGGTGGACTGCTTCTAATCTTTTATCTATTATTTTTTCCTAGCACATATCAAGTTGTGTGTGCACATGATCATAGTATTTACTAATAAGATGAAAGTGCAAGAGAAAAACTAAAAACTGCAGGTAATCACTCATTCATCCTTAGTAACCCATGGATTCAAGGCAACATTCTTCAGACTTTCCCATAGTAAAGCTGTTCTAAAGGAAAAGTCCTGTGGACACCTTACTTCCTCCTCTGACCACTGCTGACAACCGCAYAGAACTAAGGCAAATACAGACAGTACTTTAAGGGAATGCTTAGTGAAATACTTGGGTGTATTTTAACATGCCTGGGAAATAGAAAGTCCATCTACCAGGCAATGCCTCTAGTAGCTCTCAACAGGCCACCAAGAAGCTGCCACCAGCAGCCATCAGATCTCACTGCAGAATCTGGCTTCACACAAGTGACACACAATTAAAAGTTTAAAGTGTGACTGAAAACATCTTCCTGCCCACAGAAAGGAAGCATACTGGTAATCCACAGGAAGAGTGGTGAGAGGAGAGGAATTCCCTACGCAGTGAAGGGAAGCTGAGAAACCAGGGTGCACCTGCAGCCCAGTGGTCAAYGAGCACTGACCTACATGCCATCAGAGACACGGCACACTCTGGAAGAGAAGCTCTTGCATCTCTTTGTACAAGAGGATAAGAAGGGAATCTGCTGTATGTTTTATGGTTTTCCTTCCAGCATAAATATTTGCATTTCTTTTTAACACTGGAGTTTACAGCAAGCTTTTGTCCACAGATGCCTGAGCAACCGCTGAACTCGCAAGCCCTGCTGATGCTAAATGCTATTTGCAGAACTTGGAAGCTCGATAAACCGCAAAGCTGGCTGTTTGTTTGTTTTTGAATATGAAAAGGGATTTGTTGTTGTTTGCTTTCATTAACAGAAACATTTTTTAAATAGTGCTGACACTCCCTAGTACTAAGCTTGGGTGGCTAAACCACCTTCATCTCTCGCAAAGCATCCAAGACATGACTAGGGGCATGAACCTACCTTATCCTTGTATCACTGCACCTTGTACCTCTGCTCCACAGCTACGCCTTCCTACACCTTAAAACCCAGGCGAGTATCACTGCAGCAGTTTAAGAAAGAGGGGACCAGAAGCAAATAAACATTAAAGGCTTCTACCTGTAATTTGCTTGGCAGCATGCAGCAACTTACATACACACAGCCCACATTTGTGCATCTTCAATGCATGACTACAATTTACATCAGTATTTCTGAAACAGTGTTGAGTCTCGGCAAGAAGTAACAATCTCTTGTAATTAGAATCAGGACTTTTTACAGCACCTTCAGCCAATGCAGCGCTATGTTTGAAGTGTCAGTCTGGGGCACAAGAACTATGGATCATGAAAATAAACAAGCTATGCTTGGGTTTCTGTGGTTAATTGAACTTTCCCAGTCCTGGCTCCCAGGTGAGCAGGTTCTTTTTAAAGAAACTTCCCAAGACCTTGGGGCCCAGTTCTGCCATCTGGGCTGCACAGGGAGCTCCTGCTGAGGTGGGGGGGCTTTGCACGGGGACAAGCGACTGTTCTGAAAGAACACTTTAAAGGTAAAACTTGAGTTTAAAACTAACTAGGAAAGAAAACAACTTATTATCAGGTTTTTTCCACAGACTAGATATGTAACATTACTGAAGGTAGCAGTTTAACAGTGTGCGACCTTCACTGAATTGTTACAGGTCAACAGATGAAACTTGGGGKTTTTTTTGCTTGATCTGTGAGCAAAAAGCCCATTAAATTTAGAAAAAAACCATTGAAAATGACTCTTCAGAGATCAGTAAACATTTGAATGTTATGGAGGGAGAAAGAGTGCCCACCTTCCTAATTTGAAATTGGACACCCTAATGAATGTCATCTTCCTTTGCTTCCTGAAAGAACAATTTCAACAACTTTAGGGATTATATTAATCAGCATGAGAGGTGGCTGCATAAATTATCTCAAGGCATTATCAAGATTTATTGCAGCATACCCATGATCACCAGTCATGATTTTTCCATTGGTTATTTTCCCCTCCATAAAACTATATATTATCCATAATGGTTATGCAAATCCATACCATTTGCATAAAGCAGCAGAGAGATGAAATCAAACATCACCACCAAGTTATCAATTGTCTTCTGCTCTAGCTCACATTGCATGCAAGTGTCTATTCAATTAAGCTTCCTGAGAATTCAAGGTCTTTCAGCTCTGCACGTATGCGTGCAATCATTACTCCACCCTGTTTTGGCAGTCTTTGCACCACTCTTCTGCTTAATCACTCAGCCGTGCTGAAGATGGACCAGGCAGTAGCATTAGAGCTCTCCCAAGAATGCTAACAATTCGGAAGGCCCTTCGCCYATTCCCTTCAGCAAAGCATCCGCATTTTGCCTCAAAGGTCACATCTACCTCRGATAAAGCAAACCTAAATGTAGCCGTTCTCATCTCTAAATCAAAAAGCACCTATGAAGACTATTGATCAAGACAGAACAGCGTGTGCTGTTACCTGTGGTTTCCAGAGGTTCTAGTTAAAACACAAACGACTAGAAGATACGCTGCAGAGGGCACCTGGGCTGCTGTCCATTCTTACTCTACCACCTGCTCATCAGGGAATAAAGCAGCCTAAATAGCCTACCACAACCTAAGTTACTTCAAGCCGTTGTTAACTAATTACATATTACAGGTGTGTTCTCATATTGATGTTAATAAAACACAGTTACAAAAACATTTCTTAACATCTCTGTAACACTTTGAAGATGAAAACCCTTTTACTGCATGCAGTCCTCTTCAGAGGTGGGAACAGAGGTCCTGGCCTCCTTCATCTGAAAGTTAAATGAGCTCCGCTGAGTCTCTCAGCAAGAATTTCAGCAGCTTTTGACTCGAGCTGTCAGACCATGTTGTGTTGGTCCCAGAATGACGGTCTTTAGAACAGTCCTGCTCATGGATCACCATCTTATAACACTGTTATCAATCACGTCCTTGCTTTAAAATAAAAGTTATGGCAGATCTTTGAAATTCAGTCCAATGGTTTTGTAACCACTGGTTTCAATGCTTAACACCCACAAACACACAAACAAGTAACTGAACAAGTGAATACAAAACTCCTCTATTTTGCAGCTCAACTTCTACAGAATGCAGCTGTATATTTTTACATATTTTCTCTTTCAGACAATGATTAGTAATTTACTCTTCAAACATGTCCATTGAGACCTTATTCCTTAGAGCACTGGAAGAATCTGTTAACTCCCCACTGAAACCCACACTAGTTCCTGTGCCAACAGAGGGTAAGGCAGCACTAGGAAAAAAAGAAAAGTTCTCCACCATAGTTACTACTTTTATTGTTTGTTTTTAAAACATAAGCTAGAAACAAAATATGCTCTAGTCTCTGTTGGGAAATTGGTAGCAGCCAGTTTCACCACTCTCCTGCAATGCGCGGCCACCAGCATATTAAATGCATAAGATACATGCAAGAGCTGGCTGCTGCTACTGTCCCACGCTTGCTGAGTTCTCTAACTAAAGGCTTGTAAAAAGCCATTTTCATCAAAATTCATCCTTTGTCAACACACACAGCTGTTGAAACAGGCATTCGCTTTCTGTATGGAAGGGTTTTGCACAGTCAGGGGGAAAGGGAGAAAGAGAGTGGCAGATCCAGCAGACTAGGAGCTGGAACACGGAAATACGCTTCTGTTTTTGCTTTTTTTGAAGGGCATTTACAAGACTTTAGAGAAGTCTGCTTTCTTTACAAAATAGTGCTTGCTTGGCCCTCCCCAGGGCTCCGACCTTCCCTCCCAGCTGGGGAACACAGGCGTTACAGACAGCTGGGGTTTCGGAGCTGTCCGCGGCACAGGCCCCCCCCAGACCTCCGCCCGCCCGGGGGCCGCGGCGCCCTGCGGCAGCGGCGAGGCCCGGGGCAGCCGCGGCTCCTTACATGCTTGAGGCAGCGCTCCTTGAGCTTCTCCACCGTGGTGTCCTCCGAGACCTCCTCCAGCCACTCGGCGCCCTCCACGGTGCACACGTGCAGCCTCAGCACCTTCCCCGCGAAGATCTTCTCCTCCTGCACGAACATGGCCCCGGGCCCCGCCGCCGCCGCGGCGCCTCGCAGGCCCCGGGCCCCGCGCTACCGCCCGCCCATGAAGGTGACCCCCGGGACGGCGGCGGGGAGCCCGGCGGGCCCCGCTGGGAGACAGGGAGCGCGCTGGGCACCCCCGGCGCTGCCCACCCGCCCTCGGCGCTCGGCCTCGGCCCCGCCGCGGCTC
>PTFA01000008.1:3033899-3093164 GCA_003342895.1 Casuarius casuarius
CGGAAGCGGAAGGGCGCGGCGCCGCGCTGCATGCCGGGAGCCGTAGTTTTCTGCCTCGCCGCCTGCAGCGCTGCGCCGGAAGTGAAGGCCGCAACGGCCGTGGGGGCGTGGCTTCCTGGGAGACGTACGGTTATTTTTCCGCAGCTTATTTATTTATTCTTTCCGGGTGCGCCCCGTGCGGCAGATCGGCGTAATCCGTATAAAATAAAATAAAATAAAATAAAACCCTCCCAGCGCACGGTGGGACTGGGGGGGGAGGGGGTCTGTCCGGCCGCCGCAGAGCACGCCGGGAGCTGTAGTCCCATACCGCGGTGCACGCCGGGAGCTGTAGTGCCCCCGGCCGGTGGCGGCCGGGCCCGGCGGCGCTGGTGGGGGGGGAACGACATTCCCCGTTCGGCCTTTAGAGGGAGGCAGTGAGCTGCGTTTAGSGCCGAGGCGAGCGAGTCCCTCAGACCGCGTTTGGTTCTCAGGGCGCTTCCCGGTGGTGCAGCCGGGGCTCGGGCAGGGGGGCTCGTCCCGGCCGCTGGAGACGTTAGCCCGCCATTAACGGCCGCCATAACGTTAGCCCGCCATTAACGGCCGCCTCGACGTTGGCCCGCCACAACGCCTGCCGTAACGCCATTAACACCCGCCACAACGCCCTCCGTAACGCCATTAACGCCTGCCACAACGCCCGCCATCCCCTTGGCCTCCCGCCCCGGGGGGTCTCGGCTCTGCCCGGGGCAGGGTGGCTCGCACAAGGAGCCTCCGAAACCGAAGTTGTTCCTCGACATGCGCGGAGGCACACGGCCCCTCATGGCTGCCCTGCTCGTGGGCAGAACCTCCATAATCCGGCGTCTCCCTGTGCTCGCTGGCCGCCCGGCTCCGGTTTCCCCTTCCTGCCTCCCCCAGGGTGCACGGAGAGACCAAACCCACATTTCGGCCCATACATTCCTACGTCCGATCCTGCCGCCGCTAAAGAGGGTCTTCTGCCTCCGAGCAGATGATGAGCGCCAGCCCTGGYGCCTGCCCGTGCTGCAGGGCCGGCGTCCGCTGCCACGCTCTGGTCCTTCCCCGTGCTCACGGCACAGCAGGGGCTTGGCAGGTCGTTTTCCTGCAAATACGTGCTCGTGTTTAAGACTAATTGATAGTAAAGTGCCGGTCGCAGGCTTTCTACGCACTCCATATATATTGAGTCACTATACGTATTGGCTTGTTTTGACTTCCCAGATTATTGCCTGCAGCCTGAGAGCCTATGATTTTTTGTGTTCAATGTACTGTTAAAGGGAGCTTGAAGCGAAAAAAGGGCATTGCAGCTATAGCTGCTGTTTATTTATGCATGTATTAAACGGGGCTGTACTTGGCTAGAAAATATGAGGAATGTGTCATCGTTTCATCTCTGAGAGTGAGTGCTGTAATATTCATGTTACACACTCAGTCTGGAGTTGCTTGAAAGGCAGATAAAGCTCTCTGGGAGAAATAAATCCAGACAAAATTAGAAGGCCCAGAGACATTAGCAACAATACAGTGCTATGTGAAAAGGAACCGAGAGCTCTAGGGAATTAAAATTCGATCACCCCAAAAAGCCAATTTAGCTTTGGTCATCACAAGAAGTAAGTGCTACTCCAGGAGGCTGGCCTCGCCGGCGTGGTGCCATCACCGGGATGGTCCCTCGCCGGGATGGTCCCTCGCCGGGATGGTGCCCTTGCCGTGAGGCTGAAGCAGCCCTGCCAGCAGCCGCTGTGGCCAGCCCTTGCCAGCGGGTCAGGGCAGTCCCGCGGCCGCCCGGGGACACCGCGTCCCAGGCAGTGGCCCTCCTGSTGACGCTGAGCTCCGGCTACTCGCCCCCGCGCGTGGCTGCTCTGCAGTCCTTGCAAGATCCACTGCGACTGCCAGAAAGAGGCCGAGCTCCCCAAAGCAACTGTCAGGCTCATTTTTATTCTTATCACTGGCGTTATTTGTTCAATGGGGCTTTTACTGCTTTGCTGGGGGAGCCGAAAGCCTGCCTGCCGCCTCGGGAAGGCAACGCGCCGTGACCCCGGCAGCCACCGTCTCTGGGGGGAAGAACAACAGAAACATTTGGTTAGGAGATATTTTAAAGCAGCAAAGAAACACTCAGGTGATTTCCAAGGCAGGCTAAATTCAGACGTGAGCTCTTAGCGYGCGGAGGATGCATGGATGCTACATAGCCATAAAGCGGGCTCTTGGCAGTCCTTACTGTGAGTAGAAGCAATATTTGGAGATGAATCTGGAACTGCTGCAGAAAAAAAAGAGATTTCTCCTGGCCAGCCATATCTTGCATCTAAACAGTACTTGCCTAACACAAGTGGAATACTTTATTTTCATGCTTTCAGTGCAGCTCCTGTGTGCTTGATAAAATGTACCCATAAAACTGCAAATATGAGGCAATTTGACTACTGATGGCTAATGCATCATAACAGCTAAGGCAATGTGAGCATTTAAAAATACCCCATTTAAACGTGGGGCATTACCTGCTTTCCTTGCACTGTAGCAGAATAAATAAACAATGCGTGTTTATTATGTTAATACTGTCCAGAGCCAAAAGAATCAGTGCACAATGTGTTACTCACTTTTTATGACTGCTACATTATGTCCAGAGACCAGTGTGTGAGAAAAGGTGGAAATCAGCCTCTCTTTTCCTCTGAGAAACGGCTTCTATTGTTTTATGCCTCCAGCTGAATTATTTTATGCGATTGCATCTAGCAGCAGGAATCTCCTGGATTACTGAGAGTGATGCAAGTCCCACTGAACGGGGTTGCAAAACTCCCATTGATTTAACGATTGCAGGCGTTGGCCTGAGGGCTGCTCTGCATTTACAGCGGGGAAAGCAGACCAGGCTGGGGGGGGGCGCGAAGCTCAGCCAAAAGCCCCTTTGCAGTGTGCCGGTCTTGCTGGGCTGTAGTTGGGGGAGACGGTGGGGAGCAGGCTGTGGTTCCTCAGCTCTCCTTTGCACGCCTGGCACAAATGAGAGCAGTTTGGGGGCTGCTCTCACCCCCGCACGCTGCCCGTGGCCCTCTGGGGAGGTCACACATCCAAGGACTCCTGCGCACGCGGCTGTGCTCCGACCGTGCCTTCTCCTGGGCCTTCTCCTGCAAGTCCTTCCAGGAGCTCGTTCCAGCCCGACTAGCACTGGAGGAGCAAGGCTCCTCCAGCTCAGGGAAGGCTCCACCAGGGACCTTCCAGCGACGCCATAATCTCTTTTAAATTGTCTGAGAGTGGGAGGAATGAAGGGAGTGAAGATTACCCCCTCCCCCTCCGCCTTTGCCGGGGCACTCTCAGGATTTATTGAGACAACTCCTGTGGGATGCTACATCATGTCATCCAAGACTCCGGTATTGACTCTTCTCCTGATGCTGCTGAGTGAAGAAATATGATAGCAGGARGGATAATGAAGCAGACATGTTTTCTTCAAATCAAACTGATTCTTTCTTAAGATGGGATAAAAGGGTAAAGAACTTTCCCTTCACAATATTTTTCTCGRTAATGTGTTTTGACAATTTAATTTAGAAGTCATAGAGTAGCGAAGACAAAGTCACCTGGTGGGTGGACATCGGAGAGTTCAGTTGCCTTTGTGATGAATTGGTGATAGTACAGAGATGACAAAACAACACAGGGGGACAAGGAGTAGGCTGGCAGCACTGTCGGCAGCATGCACAGGATAAATTGAACACTACACTTCATCCAGGATCCTCAATAGTCCCAGGCATCCCAATATAATTTATGAATTGCAATTAGCATTTTATTATGGCTAGTGCTTGAGCTGCGTACCTATCGCTTTGGTTCAGCTTTTGCAGAAGTTGCAGGGTAAAGTTTTCGTAAATTTAAAATACCTATTTATTTAAATTAAAGCAATAAATATGCCCTAGGAGTTGCTTTCCTGCTGCTCAGCTGCTGAGGTTCAGCGGGTGAACTCCTCACCGAGGCTCCCCGGCACTGGGGCGTGCTGCAGCACGTGCTTCTCCTCTCCCTGCTCTCCCTCGCGGGTCCGTGTCGTGTTCGGCGAGCCGTCCCACGCGTGCCGTGGTCCTGGCACGGCACRGCCAGGAAAGCAGCCGGGGAAGCAGCAGGCTCTGTCTGCGTCCGCGAGGATGCTCGTCCTCGTGCAGTCGCACTCCCGAGCCGCTCCGAGAGCCACGACTGTGCTCCAAACCGTCCCGTCGCCTGTTATAAATGCACAAAGCTTTTTGCGGGGATATTCRTGCAATTCAGCAGCGCTCCCCGCAGCTGGAAATGGCCCTGTGGGCTCTGCGCGGGGCTTGCCGGCCTCGCCGCGCGCGGCTCTGTTATCCCGCTTCCCTGCTCCCCAGCGCAGCGCTGGGCGCTCCCCGCTTCCCTGACGGCCGATGGCCGCGTTCGGCACCGCAGCCTGCGKGCGTTCAAAGCAGGTCCACATCTCACAACAATGTCTTTATTTTAAAATTCATGGAATTTCTAAGCACCAGCTTTTAAGCCATGACCAAACGGTCATTTCTCTCTTAAACACCCTTTTGTCCCCCGCCGTTTCCCCACCAGCTGGCTTTGTCCAGCAGGGCTGCCGGCGGATCCGGCTCCTGGGATGCTGTTGCAGTGGCCGGTCCCCCCAGCACCCCGTCGTGCTGCTGGTTGCCCGGGGAGGCACCAACCAGCACCCGGGGGTGTCTGCCCCGCTCGCCCTGCGCCCCTCCACGGGCCTTTCGCGGGCCTTTCTCTTGTTACCAGCATTTTGCTCTTCGCTGCCACACGGATGCAGTCCCCAGCTTTCTTTCCTAAAGGGGARAAAAAGAAACCTCCCGACTTTTCATTTAAAGACCTGCTTCCCTGGCACAGCAGCAGAGACCRGTGCCTGCCCGGTGCCGCCCTCCCTTACCTCGGCCGTCCGGTGCCGCGTGGACTGCGGCCGTCACCGTGGCGTCAGGGCGGCAGGAGGCCCCGGGGAGGCGTCAGCGCCTCTCTCCAGCTGATCGGGAGGGTTTTCCAGCGTCCTCGCGCGCCTTGGCAGAGCGTCGCAGTGTAATTGTTGGAAACAAGCGCAGGAAATATTAGCGGCAGCGGCGCAATAGGATTTTAATTTAGCCTCGGGGTGGAAATGGGTCTCTGGCAGAGCGCGGGGCTCCGGCGGCGCCGCGGGGCGCGGGGGTCCCGCCGTCTCCTAACGGCCCGCGCGAGCGGGGGATCCGCGGGGAGGCAGGGGCTTAATTGGGCTCGCGCCTAAACGGCCTCGCAACGCGCGGCACGCTGCGCGCCCAGCACGGTTATTAAACAGCCCATTTCCCTTTCTAATGATCGTCTCGGAGCGCCGTAGCCGCGCTCGGCAAATAATCCCGGACAAACAAACATCCGTCTCCGGCGGCGGCGCGGCGCGGGGTGCCGGCGGCTGGGCGCTCGGCTCGGCCGCGGCGGCACCGCGGGCCCCTCGCTCCGGGGCGGCCACTCGCCTCCTCGACCCGCCGCCGCCCGCCGTGACATTGAGCTGAAACGCGGGGCAGCGCTGACTTCTGCAGCCGGCCCGAGGGGCTCTCGGGCTGGCGCGTCGCTCCCCTGCGGTGTAATTAATAGTCTGTAGATTAAATACGAAATCATTCCCAGGCATTAATAATTCAGGCGCCGCGTGGCCATCTTCGGAGAGCAGCAGCACTTCACGGTCCTCGCGAGCGCGTCGCCGGGACCACGCCGGGGGAGCCGGGCGCCCTTTCAGCCGTCCCAACCACCGCCGGCGGTCCCTGCTCCGGCACGGCCCGGATTTCCCAAAAACCTGGGCTTGCTACGGCTCGTCCAGCCCTCCCGGCTCCCGCGGCGGCTGTCGTGGCAGCACGCGCTCGTTCGTGCGCCTGGCGGCCTTGGAAGCAGCTCTGATCCCGTCGTGCCTCTCCACGGCCTCCGCCGGTGTCCCGGAGGCTGCTGGCGGCGCGGGAACCTCCAGAGGCGCGGGAATGTCCGGAGGCGCGGGAACGTCCGCCGGCACCCGGCTCCCCGGCCCCATCCCAGCCGCCGAAAAGCGATGCGAAATGCGAAAATAGGATGTGAAAATAGGAACATAAGGGAGCGTATTAATGAATATGGAAACCTTCTTTTCTGGTGCTGCGCACTCACAAATGAACCCACTTTACAGAGCCATAGCGGAGAGGAAATGACTATTCGGAGCCTGATTTATCTGCTCAAATGCTTTGTAGTACTTCAGATTAATAAAAATATTTAATAAAGAATCAAGATGGTTTATCTGTAATGCAAAGAGAATCACATCCCCTGTATTTTTATTACTGAAAAATTGGAAGCGGGAAGAAATAATGATATAAGCTACTGTATAAATGACAAAAATACCCATTCTAGTTATATGCATTGCTGTACAATCTCTTTCTATCCTATAAACATAATATATTCTTATGCCTATTTCAACTGATTCAGTAGTCATATGCTGCATTGTGCAGTTTAATACCATCCCATCCTCAACAGCTCTGGCAAGTGATTAAATAAGAAATAAATTTTGCTGTCATTGCATTTAAAATCAAATCAAGGATCATTTGTTACCCCAAACGAACCAGTTATCCTTCCCTGCTCGTAAGTAGGCTGCTGTTTGCTGAAGCATTTAGAAATGTWTATATAGTAAACTCTTTGCATAATGGCTCGTACTGTAATATGATCTTTATGAGCCTGCCGCTCCAGAGACACTTGGAAGAACCAATAAACAGCGCATTGCTTTTTTAATTTAAAGTTATAGGTATGAGACATTTCCCAGTCTCCTTGTATCCGTCTGAGGCTTGTGGGCTGCAGAATTGGGGTGAAAACTTTGCTTTCCGCCAGTGCTGGCCGGAAAGGGGGCAGCCGGGGCGGGAGGAGACCCCCCAGCCTGAGCCTGATCCTGATCCCGATCCCAATCCTGATCCCGATCCCGATCCCGGTGCTTCGCCCCCGGCACGGCTGCCCCTCCGTCCCCAAGAGCCGCGGGCGCCGGTGCCCCCCGCTCGGCCACCCAGGACCGCGCGCGGGAGGGAGAGACAAACTGTCCAATTTGCCAAGTACATTAAATTTAATATCACTGCCTTGTTAATGGCCCCTCGTGCTATAATGTGTAATATAAACTTAAAAATTAATTGCGGCACCTTCTAAAGCTTCTTTAACTGCTTCTGAAATGAAACCTGGCTAATAACCATAATTTTAAAGCCCATTCTTGTTAGAAGGCTGGGTCTGACCAGATTTCTTTTGTTGGCTCGTTATTTTAATTCCTCGCTGCCCCGAGAGCTCTGCCATTTTAGCGGGTCTACGCGGCATCCCTGGCAGCAATCGCTCTTCCTCGCGGGGCTCCCGGGCGCCGGCGACCCTGCGAGGTCGGAGCGGTGAGCGAGTGCGGGAAAAGCCGCTGCGGGAATCTCCTTTCTTAGAAAGGTTAAAAAAAACCATCGAGGGGAGCTTTCGAGGAAAAACGCGGCTGCTGTCAGGTGCTGGCCACCGCTCGCTGCCTCTGGCAGCTTGGAGGCCGTTAAAGCTTTCCTCCTCCTCCTCCTCCATTCTCCGCTTTTCCTGGAAAATGGCCCTTGCCCGGGGGTTTGCCGGGGTCACCGGGGCCGTGCCGGCGGCTCTCCCCATCCCCATCCCCATCCCTGTCCCTGTGCCACCGTCCCCGCGCGCCGCAAACCCCGCCAAATCCGACGGGTAAATTATTTGTTGCAAATTATTTGCTCAGCTTTAATTATCAAGTTTTGGCACCCATTAGTTAAACTGGTTAATTTTATTACAGAGAAAACAACAAATCACGAGGCTGACAATAATGAGGATGAACAGGCATTTAATTATCCTTGTTCTAGACAGAACAATTATTAATTTTAAATTGCAAAAACTCATTTGAAAAGTTTGGAGTCTGGAGAATTATCGCGGGGAGTGTAACATTGCTGCGGGAGATCTACGGTCCGGTGTTTCATTAACAGTGGTAAATCAAGCGAATCGATTCCTTCACCAGCCTCTTCCTCCCCGCTGCAAAACGCAGAAATAAAACTAATAAACTTTGGTGCTGGGGTGTCTTCGTCAGCGGGCAAGACGGTGTCGCAGCGCCTGTCCGAGCGGTCTGGGAAGTGCCTGGACCCGCGTGTCGGAGACCCTGGACGCCTGAGAGCCACCGCGGCCGAGTTTGCTGCAGTGGGTGGAGGGAAAGCTTGGGAAACCACGTCTGGGGGCCGGAGAGCAGGACTGGTCTCCGAGGAGCAGCCGGGCCAAGGATGCGCGTCTCAGCCGCGGCCGCAGCGCGAGGGAGCCTGGGCGGTGCTGCTGAGGAAGACGCGGTGGCCCTAGGCGCGATGGCCCTAGGAGGGGAAAAGGAAGGCAAGATGGCCCTAGGAGGGGACAAGGAAGTTGCTATGGCCCTAGGTGAGGATGAGGAAGGCATGAAGGCCCAAGGTGGGAACGAGGAAGGAACGATGGCCCTGGATGGGGTGAGGAAGGTGTGCTGGCCCTGGGCATGGTGTCCCTAGGTAAGGACGAGGAAGCTGGTGGCCCTAGGCATGACGTCCCTAGGTGGGGAAGAGGAAGCCTTGTTGGCCCAAGGTGTGATGTCCCTAGGTGAGGATGAGGAAGGTGGTGGCCCTAGGCATGATGTCCCTAGGAGAGGATGACAAAGGTGCAATGACCCTAGGTGTGGTGTCCCTAGGAGGAGACGAGGAAGGCGCGATGTCCCTACGTGCGATGTCCCTAGGAAGGGACAAGGAGGCCCTCGCTAGCTTGTGCCCACCTGATGCACGACGGCACCGATTAGCTCAGCATTGAAACCATCTATTGGCAAAAAAGAAAAGAAAGTTGGTAAAAAACCCTCTCAGGCTTCCTTCCCGAAGAAACAAATGAAATCTCATCATTTATCCCCAGTGGTCAGTGGCACAGATAACATTTTTCAAAGTGTAATTGCAGTCAATTGTACTTTCCCCCCGGTGCCCGTCAGCTCATCTTAGCTGCCGTGATAAATGTTAGCTTTTAAGCAAGAATGGATTGATTATTAATAGCTTAGATACCAGTTACAGGAACTGCAATAAAACTAGATTTTAATTTCCCTCTCTATTAAGGAATCTCATGTTTCATTCAACGTAGAGAGAAAATAGGGTTTTTTTGCAAAGATATTAGATTTACTGCCACTATAAAAGACCATTGATGCACCTAACCAGTTTAGATTTGACTGGTTTTTAAGCAGCAGCTCGCCTGGCGGGTCGCGCCGTCTCACCTGCGCCGGCTCCGGGCTGCTGGCTGGGACAGTCGCGGCGGGGGACCGCGGGGAAGGGACGCTCCGAGCGGCAGGAAAGCAGCTCCTCGGCAGGAACGTGCTCCGTGGGACCGGCTGTCTCCTGCCCCGGCTGCGCCGGCGGCGTCCCCTCACCGGCAAATGCGGCGTTTCGATGCTCCAACCTCCTCCTCGTGCGTTTCTGTTCGCCACCGAAAAAAATCCCTACAGAAAATCACTTAATCAGGGCAGAGATGTTTCGGGTGTGATTTGTGTCTAAAGCAGGAGAAAAGGCATAAAAGCTGCCTTGACTGAAGAACGTAGTTGTGCATTTTAATCTCTTATAACTTACTTTTATGATGTAATTCTGAATTATGTTATTGCATTTGTATTTAGAGAGCACACCAGATGGTGCATGCAGTAACACTTTAAATTAGGGTTTCCCAAATACACATTAAATTTAGATTTAATAAGACAGTTATCACATGGGGATTAAATACCAATTGATTATTTATAAAATATCACAGCTCAGCAAACTGTGCAGCTCAGCCATCTTATCGCGCTGTAACTGATACGGAGCAACCGCGCCGGGAGGCATCAGCGGGGCTGTGCGCTGCGGGCCGGCTCGCCGGGGCGCTGCGGCTGGCAGCTCCGCGCCCGGAGGCCGTGGCGGATGCAGATCGCCGGTTCGGACTAGCAGCAATCGCTGCAGGGCGCAGGGAGGCCGGATTCACTGCTCGCCCACAGCGGTGATTGCTCTCCTAACCTCTGCGCTTGATCTCCTCCCAGCCCAAGCAGCCCAGAGCCCGATGGCACCGCCGCGTGCAGCCATGCGCGGCCCCTTCGGGCAGGTACAGCCATGCACAGCCCTCCAGGCACGGGCAGCCGCGCTCATCCCCTGCGGCCACCTACAACCACGCTCCTCCCCTTTGGCCATGTGAAGCCATGCTCTTCCTCTTCGGCCACCTCCAACCATGCTCATCCCCTATGGCCACCTCCAACCATGCTCATCCCCTTCAGCTACCTACAACCATGCTCATCCCCTATGGCCATCTCCAACCATACTCATCCTCTTCGGCCACCTACAACCATGCTCATCATCTTTGGCCACGTGCAGCCATGCTTATCCACTTTGGCCACCTCCAACCATGCTCGTCACCTTCAGACACCTATAGCCACGCTCATCCTCTTCGGCCACGTACAACCACGCTCATCCACTTTGGCCACCTACAACCATGCTCATCCCTTTCGGCCACATACAGCCGTGCACCACACTTTGTACGTGCAACCATGCACATCCCCTTCAGCCACCCACAACCACGCTCATCCCCTTTGGGCACCTGCGGCCACGCACAGCCCTTCGGGCACACCAAACCAGGCGGGCGCCGAGCTCGGGCGGCAGCAGCCCGGCCGGGGCCAGCGGCAGCGCGGAGCCGGGAGCGCGGTGCAGCTCTGCCTGAGCGGGTGCTGCCCGCGGCGAGCGCTGCCCCGGTCTGTACGCGCTGAGCTGCCCTTGCCCAGGCTGTGCCTGCTTCGTGGAAACATTTAAGACCCTTTCCTGCCACTGATTTTTTTTTTTATTATTATTATTATTCAGAACCACAATATGCTGCTCATATGCTCGGGGTAATTTACTTTTCTAATCAAATTGATTTCCATTGAAATGAATTCTCTTGTCCGTCTCTATTCCAGTAATGTTATTTTAAGCATAAGCTGTGTCTTGGTACAAATGTATAATCAAACGGCTGGATGCAGAGGGCATTGTGGTGCTTTATGGTGAATCAAATAGAAGTTAAATTATAGAAGCTTTTAGGCACAATAATTTATGTGTTGTAACTTCTGGTCGGGCCCAGCGAGGGAGATTACGTTCCCCTCCTGGATTTATCCGTCTCCTCGGTTTGCGGCTCGGCGTTTCTGCTTTTTTTTTTCCGGCTTTGTCCTTGCGTTGGATGAGACTGATCTAATCTCTCTCCCACGGGGAGCAGAGCCCTGGCGCAGTCCCCGTCCCGGGGATGCTCGGCCGGGGGGGCAGCGGCCAGCCTCCAGCGGGCCTCGCCAGCCGGCCTCCACCTGCTCCCCGGAGCCATGGGGTTATTGCTACTATTTTTATTATTCCCCTTAAGCCACCCTGCCACGACGCCGCGGGGCAGCGGCCGCCCCGATGCAGCGCTGCCGCGTCCGAGCCGGGGCTGGGCAGGGCCCGGGACCCGCCGCCGCTCCTGCCCTTCGCCCTCTCTTTGCATTTTCCGCCCCGAAGCTGTGCCTCAGCCGCGCGGGCTGCAGCGCTGCTCCGCAGTCCGGCAGACACCGCGCGGGGCCGAGGATGCGCGTAAATAAGAAACCCCGTGATTTATCGCCCTGCTCATGCTGCTCTCGCGCATCAGTCCCGCCCGGCCGCGGGGCTGCGGCAGGCACCGGGGCTCCAGCTCCCAGCCCGGGGGGCTTCCACTGGGCACGGGATGGTTTTAGAAAGCAGAGCTGCAGCTAGCGAGGAGCCGAGGCAGCTGCTGCTGATAAACTCCCGTCTTCCATGAAAACCCGTGGAAAATGGTCAATCAGTTTGCAAAGGTGATTTTTCAGCTGTGGGATCTGCAGCTGGGAGGAAACCCAGTAGGATGAGCCGGGAACCGGCAAGGAGCCGTTTCAGGCACCGCAGGGCTGATAGATAGGAATAAAGATGAAATTTGGGGTGGGAGCTGGGAGGCACCGGGGCCGAGCAGCGCTCCCAAATCACTGCTCCTCACTCCCGGGGCCGGTGACAGCACCCGACATCGCCGCCGTGACACCGAGAAACCTTCTTCCCATCCACCTCGCGCTCATCCCACCGCCTCCCCGCGCCGGCCCGCTTCGGCTCCCCGAAATCCCGCGCTGCACCGAGAGCGACATCACAGCGCCGGTTTGAGAGGCCGCTCCCGCCCCCCGCTCCCCCCTCCCCATTTCTACGGCAACGTCGTTTACTTGGTTAAATAACTCATTTATCTTTTTATGCTCTCTGCAGATCATAATACACCCACTCCGACAATGCCGCACACCAAAGACCTAATTTTAGCGAGGGTGTTTATAAGTAATCACTTTGAAATATTGGAGCAGCCGCATGATGGTTTTTTTCCTGAAATACTGACGTTTGCAAGAAAGCTGCTCATAAGGAAAATTCTGATTATAACAACTCATTTAGAATAAATCAGTTTGAAATGGTTTATATAACACAGCGGTATGTGTTGTACACGAGGATCCAAGTTTCTGAGCTTTTTTTTTCCCCTTTCAGTAAGATGAGATTAAATGAAACCCCGAATGCTGGTGGTTTTGGGCACTTTCTTTTTTTTTTTTTCCCCTTTTGATAAGCGGAGGAAATGCAGCTTCTCAGCAATTTTATGGCCAATTGGGTTGGGAAAAAAAAGAAAAAGGCAAAAATTACAGAGAGGGGAATTGCAGCCTTGCTGCCTTGTCCTGCTCGTCCCGGCCCGGGGCTGGTGCTCTGGGCCTGGGGCCCGCGGCGACTTCCCTGCCCCTCTCCAGCCCCCCCTCCGCCCCCCCACGCAGCCCGCCCCGAAAGGACCCAGAGCAAAGAGCAGCTTTTAATCGTAATTTACTTTATTATTTTGTAAATGTGAATTTTACAAAGCGTTTTACAATTAATGATCACATTGGGGTTTGTTTTTTGTTTTAAATGGATTTTTCGTCATATGAAAACAGCTATGAGCACAGTTCCAACGGGGGGAGGGTCTTAATCCTTTTTTTTTTTAGTTACTGATATATTGTGTCAGCCATGGCTACAAAATAACAGTCTTAACTATACAGAGTAAGAGCACATAAATACTAGTGAATAATGCACAATAAAAAAAAGCTAGCATCGTTCGTGGCTGAGACAGTTGAGAAACATAACTCAGTGGTACTGTGAGATTCTTCTTACAGCACAGAAAGTATTTTTAACAGTCATGAATTACAGTACTACTTAATACCCTATGAAGACGTTTTAAAAACAACCTTGTACTTTAAGTCCTTTTTCCCAAACATTCTGTCCAAAGGATTAATGTTCTATTTGAATCAAGTGCCATCCAAATGTTCAAGTCAAAAATATTTATACATTTATACTCAGTTGTTTTTTTATTTATTTTTGTCTGCTAAAAATAGTATTGCAAGTTTTGGCTTTTCTTTTCGACATAAAAATCACAATCGTGTGCAAAACGCTTAACAGTGGAAGAAACTGTGAGGGTTTCCAATCTGAGCGCGTCAGACCTCGCCGCGCCCGGGGTCGTTGCTCTCGGGGTGTTTCTGCCTGCCGGAGACCCTCGTTTTCGAGGCGCCTTGGGGCGAACCCCGGGCTGACCCGGCAGGAGCCCGCGGGAACCGCGGCTGAAGCCCGAGACAGCTCTGAACGCTCAAGTTTGGGTGTTGAATTTACYGCCGGGAGAGGCAAAGCGGGGCTGCCTCTCCGTTTGCGGTCGGTTAACGGGCCGTACCCCCTTCTCCACTCGCAGCACGTTATTCCCATAAAAACCAGCGATCTGAACAAAACCTAGCGGCGAGAGCGGCTGGGGAAASGCGCCAGCCCCCCGCCGGGTACCACGGCTGCGATGCTCCGGTCCTTTACGCGGGCGTTGAGCCGGGGACACTTCCAGTTTGGCGCTTGCTGATAAAGCGGCGCCCGGTTACGCCGGACCCCGCGCGCGAGGACCGTCCCAGCGGGACGAGACGCCGGGAGCGGCCCGGGGAGGCGATTTTGCCAGCTGGGAAACACCAAGCCGGCAAAGCGGCTCAGAGGACCCAATTCTGCCGCTCGGGCTCAACGCGGCCCGGCCGGCAGCGCGGGAACCGCCGGCCCCGGCAGCGCGGGAACCACCGGCACCGCCGGCCCCGGCGCCCGCCGCGGCTTTYGGCCAAAACTGGAAGCGCCCAGCGCTAGCGCGAGGCGGGGGCAGAAGGACATGCGCCCCTTCTGCAAAGCAACAGTCGTCGGATGGGCGTCTTAGCGCGCGCGCACGCGGAGGAGAGGGTCTGAGGTCTACGCTATATGGCAGCTGCATGTAACTCGTATGCTCACGCGCCGTTTTCTTTAAAGGTGCTTGGTATAACTTTAGATATATAATATACATGTAATATTGCTAATAGTCAAGCATAAGAATAAAGGTGCAGACATACCATAAATACTGATGCTTTGATTTTTTTTTTTATACTATCAGACCTAGATGAATGCAGTTTCCTATTCACATTATAAAGCAGCCCCAAATTCTATAATTTAAAATAGTGTCGTAAACAAAGAGGAGGAAGGAGTTGGTTATGATCTGATTTTGCTTAATCCGTTTTCCTTGGAAAAAAAATGATCAAAAAATTCTAAGGCACTCAGGAAAGCCGCATACAATCGATGGACTGCTCTGTTCTCGCTTTACATTCAGTATTTTAAAGGGGTTACTTTTTTTTTTTTCGGAAGAATACAATCATTATCCACATAACATTTTCAAACATATCATTAATCCTCCACACACAGGAAACATTAGTGCAAAATGCTTGCCCTCATCTACCAGATAAGGAAAAACCCAACGCCCTTCACATTTTAGAAGTTTGCCTTCCTAATAATAATAATTAATAAAACGAACAAACCCAAATCAAAAAAAAAAAAAAAAGAAAGAAAGAAAGAAAGAAAGAAAAAACCCCCAAAATATACAGGAAGTTGTGCTAGGTATAAAAATATATTTTTTCAGTGTGCAACTCGACTCCCTCCAGGCTCTCTGTCCCCAGCCATGCTGCGCCAGGCAAGTAACGCTGCCGCCTCGCCGCCCGGCTCTCCGCGAGGGGGTTTGGTCCCGCGCGCCGTCGCCAACCGCGCGCCCGGCCGCGTGCCACCGGCCCTCGGAGGCACCCGAGGGAGAGGAACCCGTCCTGGGACCACCGCGGACGCCCACACGCGTGCCGAGCGCGGCAGAGCCCAGCTCCGGGCTCGGCAAAGGCGATGCCGAACCCCCGGAGAGCAGCGGGCCGCGGTGGGAGCTTGCTGGGATGGGGCTGGTCCCACCACGCAGCAGCCTCCGGCAGCCAGACCCCACGTGGGCACCTCGGGGCGGCTAAAGACCCGGCTGCCAAACTCCTCGGGGAGGGGTGGCAGCCCCCGGCCCCCGGCGCGGCCCCCGGACCCGGGCACCCGCCAGCGGCAGGTGGGTACCAACCTCCCGCGAAGCGCCCGAGATGCCTCCAGGCCGCCGTGGGCCAACGGGCGAGTCCCCGTTTCGGCGTCCCACGTGGGCAAAGTGCAAATATTGCCCACGAGCGCCGCGGCCCCGGACGCCCCACCGCCGTGCCGCCTTCGCACGGGTCCCACGGGCACCTCCGGCCCCACACGCGCAGCCGAGCCCCCGCGGGCCGGGCAGCTCCATCACCACGCAGAGCCGGCTTCAAGCATCGAAGACGACAAAACCAACGGCCAGGAGCTGGGCTGCCCTCTCGCCCCTCCACCCCGCTTTTTCAATTTAAATACAAAGAAGGAAGAAAACCCTGAGCAAAGCGCTGAGTTCGGGAACCAGGGAGAGGGGGGAAGAACCACCGAACCGGGCCGGAGCGGCCGCCGGAGCCCTCGAGCGACGATTTGTGCACTTTGCGCTTGTTCGTAGTTCCAAACTTTTGAAGGAACAAACTCTAAGTGTCTTTAAAGCAGGCCTTTTAGTCACAGTAAAAAGAACAATAACTAAAAAAAAAAAAAAAGCCAAAACACAAAAGAATCCCCCAAAACAAGCCATACTTGTGTTTCGCGTCGCTGTCCCGCGGCGGCAGCGTGGGTGGGCGTCCCGGGACCCGCGCTCGCAGCACGGCTCGACCACCGCTTTGGGGAGCTCCAGCCACGCGGCTGGGGGAGGCACCCGAAAGCGGCCGCCGGGGAGGGCCAGGCTCCCGCCGCGGCCCCCGGGAGCACCCGCGCGGTGCTGGGTGCTCGTCCCGGTCCCCATCCCGGCAGCGGCCCGAAACGCGCCCGGCCGGGCGCCCATCCCCTCCCGGCCCGCGGCCAACACTTCACCGAGGGGTTTTTTGCAGAAGAGCCTGTCGGGAGGCTGAGCAGCCCAAGCTTCCTCCTCCCCAAAGTCTCTTCACAGAAGGGCACAAAGCTAAACTTTTTTTGCATCGATTAGGCGTCGGGCGGTGACGAGCACGGGCCGGCCGTCGCAGCGGGCGCAAAGCCGGCCCCGCGCCCGCGGCCGGCGCGCGAAGGTGCAGCGTGCGCCAAGCAAGCAGCAAACGAAGAAGGAGCAGCTCTACGGGAGACAGAGAGAAACAAACCCCCAAATCCAGCCGTACTGGAAAAAACCAAAAGCCAGGGTCCCGGCCCGCATCCCACGCAGTCCCGCCTACACGTGCCAGCCCGCCCTCGAGAGGAACCGCCTCCACGCCCGCGACCCGAAAAAGCAAAACTCAACGCAGCCATCGGCGGAGACGCCGCAGAGCCCTGGGACGGCGGCTCCGGCAGCCTGCGTGGCCGCGCTCGCGCCACGGGTCCTCCGCCGACCTGCCCGTAACAGAAGGGCCGAACAATTTCCCCCACCCTATCCCACTTGGCTAGAGCCATTCTTGCAGAGAAAACCTCGCCAGGCAAACCCCTTGCACCCTAACACGTCTTGCTTTCCTGTTAAGTGACGGTAAAACRTTCTTTAGAGGAAAAGGTTAACGATGGCTTTACTTCTGAGCTGAGTGATGGATGGGGTGGTGATGACAGGGTGGTGGTGGTTGGGGGGGTGTCTAGCTTTTCTCCTCCCCTTCTTAAAAAAAAAAAGAAAAAAGAAAAAAAAGGAAAAAAAAAAAGAAAAAAGCTACAATCTTATAGACTAACCTCAGGAATATCAAAAAAGGAGCCCAATATTTTTTTTAAGTAGGTCGCCACAGACCTAGTCGTTTACAGTATAACGAATGCGATTATTTCCTTCATAAATTTTAAATACAAGCAGAATAAAAATCACATTTTTTTCAGGCAACAGTAGCAGTTCAGTAGGTAAGTGGCTTGATCACATTTTTGTTTTGTATTAGTAATGCATGCAAGCAGCTTTAGTATTACAGATCCCTTATAGGTCACAAAACGTTTGCTCTCTTTATAAAGTCCCTCCGTAAGTACCATCTTGTCTTCTCACCGGAGTTTCTGGCCGGCTAGTGGAGCCCGAACCTTGTTCGAAAGGTTGTGGAGTGCTTTGGGTATCCGATGCCATCGCATCCGTGGCAGCTGCCTCCTGTATAACCGAGCCAGCCCCTTCGGCATCCTCGCTCTGTTCGAAGGACTGGTTGGAGCCATTGCTTAGATCTACGTTTACCGTGTTAGTTCTCAGAGCTACTATAGTTCCCGACTCGCTCCTCCGTTCTGCATAGATGCGCTGCTCAAAGACCTGAGCAGTGTTGGGCTGGAACTCGGGGTCCAGGGGGACGCTGTTTGTGCTGGAGCCCATCACCGTGCGGTACATCTCCATCCCTTCCGGCAGCATGGACTTAATCTTCGGCAGCCAGCGCTTGCGGACCCGGCGGGCGTTGGTGCACATATCGGCTGCTATAACATTCATCTCGCTTTCCTTAAAGCTTGGGGCAAAATTCTGACAATACACTGCAAAGACAGGGATAATTACAACCGAGGATTCAGAGGACGCAGTGCAACGAAGGCCGAGCGATCACAGCCTTTGTCCCATCCTAGAAACATGCCACCGCTCTTATCATACGTGCAGGTGCTGCCAAGCAGAGGTTCACAAGCGTGGCAGAGCTCTCTCAAAGACAGGCTTACGGAAAAGGACTCCTCAGCTTGAGAGAGAGACCACTGGGAAGGGATACAACGTGAAATCATACAAATCTCAGGGAAGGGGGCTGGAGAACGACCACTCGTTTTCTGGGGAACTACTGAACCCAAGAAGTTACGTCTTCCCACACAGGGGACACAAATGCTAACCAACCTGTGGCCCTCGCTGCCACAGTATATTGTGAGGGATGAAAGTACAAATGGATAGAGGAAAGGTCAACACGAGCTCCTCAAATGTAGATCCCTTAACGGCTCTTAGAAACAGGATGGTGCAGGCACAACCCCGAGGAGAAGGACTCTCAGAACGGCTCTCTGCCAGGAGGTGGAGATCACACCTGCAGGACCGTCCCCTGCCTGTCCCGCACTATCCCCTGCACGTCCCACTCCTTGTATCGGCCACTACAGAACTGAACAGCACGTCACGGACCTCCAGCCTGGCCCAGCACAGCTGCTCCAACGTCCCACCAGGAGAACATAACCTGGCGCAAACACTGGATGAGACCAGCAAAGCCTCTGCTGCAACACTTTCTCCGTGGGAGTCAAGCACTGATGGATAATTATCAACCAAAGCGTGCCCACAGGATATTTCTCCATAAAATTCATAGAGTAAGCAGCCACCTTATGCCCTGAAACACGACAGCATGCCGTAGGCGCTGTCCCTGCACAATGAAGTCTTTCCATCCTCGGAAACTATTCCCAAGCCACAGCGAGGACTAAGCCCAATCTGAAACTCCCGCTACACCAGGCAGCACGTGCGGTGGAGACGCCAACTCCAGCGCTGGTGCAGCGGTGCTGGGCTGCGCCCAAGCTGGGAGCCAGGGCAAAAGAGGCAATCGAATTCAACTCCTGCTGTGTATCTGAGGCCTCTCTTATCAGCAACGGAATGGGTAATATACCTTAGTAATTCCCAGATTTTCCTTGGCACAGGAGACCATCTCAGTGCCCCAAAGCCTGTGTTGCGATAGCAGCACATTTGTGGCAACTGGAGAGCATTGCACTGGGAAAATGAAGTCATGTCCCACAGAAGCGGTGGAAGATGCTGAGAGTCTTTCACGGGGGCAAGCTGTTAGCAGGGAGGGCTTTCTCTGGAGACCACCATACACAAACTATGGGCAACCACCAGTAGCACGTTCTAGTGACCTTGGCTCTGTACACTGAACGTGTGCCATTTTATCCCTTTTCTCCATGTGCTGCAAATCTCAGCCTGGCTGGAAGGCCCCAGCCGTTCAGCAGCACAGCGACAGCTAGGGAGAGGAAAGATTAAACTTTTTTTCTTTTTAAAGCTTTGGAAGATAAAAGTTTCATTTTCTAGTGCAATATTTACATAAAGATTTACTATCCAGAACCTGGAGAGGGTGAGAGAACATGTTGCTTTCCACTGCATATCAAGCATGTATTAAATGGGCTTCGCTGTACTGAACTGTCAGTGTTTCCTCAACCACCGAGCTCCTCACGGCCACCAGCAAGCACCTTTTGCCCTATAAAGCGCTCCTTGTATTCAAAAGAGTGGCTGCAATAGCCCAATATTTAACCATTTGCTCTCTTGTGCCTGGTACAGAGAAGAGTTACCTTCATGGAAGCAACAAAATGCTTTTTGTAAGCACTCGTGTGCACGAATTTTGCAAATGAAGGGTCACCTATCAGCTAGTCCTACACATCCCAGACCTTAAGAGTGCCATTTAATTATTAAAAACCCCACAGGGAGTCTCACCTGCCGGACAGCAGGAGGGCTGCTGGTTTTAACAGCCGATTCTGCTATACCATCAGCTCCAAAGCAGAGCGCAGACGCTCTACGGACAGACTAGATGAACCGTTTGGTAAAAAACGGAGCTTTGTCCGGAGCTCAAATGTTAAAGCAAAAGCTGCTCTGCCTTTACAGAATCTTTTTAAAAAGATCATGCAAAATTTCTTGCAGCAAGGCTCCCATTTTACTTATTAAAAAGGAGTTTATGAAACATATTCAAGGAAACAGACTGCAAAACTAACAGAAGCGTTGGCGGTGAGATCACAAAAGCAGGTTATTCCTCGTTGATTCTCGGAGGCCCATTCGCTATTTAAGAGCAAGAGCGGAGCGCCGGGCTCACTGGCCCGGCTGCGGCCAGGACACTGCGCCAGACGGAGCAGCGAGAGATGCCGCAAGGACACGGCTGGGAGATGGATGTGAGCCGCACGCTCTGCTCTTGTAAACCGGTGGCTTTGGCAGCTCCTGCATTCGCGTGGAGCCGAACGCGAGGCCGAGCGCGCCGAGACGGTCTGCTCCAGCAGCAGCAGCCCAGGGCGCTGCCAAACGCCTCACCTCGACCCCTTCTTCCAACAGCGATCAACAAAATAACTAACTGCAAAATTAACACTTTAAAACACGGCAAAATAGATGAGTAGCAGTAATGTTTTATAGCAAGATACTGCCAAACAATGGAAAAAAATTAACTTCAGACATAAAAAAATTGATGATGCAAGAAAAAATAAATTAATGTTTTTCTATAGCCTAATTTCAGCACGGGGAGCTCCCACCACCAGGCAGCGCAGCTGCCCTTCCCCGTTCGCGTCAGCCCGCTCTCGGCACGCTGCTCCGGCGCAGCGGCAGCAGCCCCCGCTTACGTTTCACGGCGTTGAGGACCCGGCTGTCCAGGGGCTTGCGGCTCGGGTCGCTGGTGGACGAGCGGATGCCGGTCCCGCAGCTGTTGGCGAGCGTGTTCCTGCAAGAAAGGCACAGAGAGAGCCTTACGCCGGGGACCGCGGCCGTCCCACGCCCTGCAAGGGGACATCATCCTCTGCTCTTTAGTTTCTTATGGAGGAATCACCAAGTTGCACGATTTTGAGACAAGGAATCAGAAAACTTAGTGTTCAAGTTAAGCCATCGCTGAGAAAAAGCAGAGATATAAGTAGAGCATATACGGAGGATGAAGTGTTCACACATGCATTATGCATTAATAGACTTAAAATACCAGGAAATAAGTGGACCCCCCGGACAGCGTAAGCGGCAGGAGGACGTACCGATCAAAGAAGGTGGCCAGAAGACGTCGCAGAAGAACCTTATGCTTGACCCCAGCGCAGAGGTGGCAGTTCATCAGCTGCCCCCGCGTGATGTAAACGCCCGAGCCTGCAACGGGGGAAGAGCAGAGTTCAGGATTAAAGCCCTGCGCTGCGGACGGGCACCCTCTGACCCACGACGCTGGGTCATCCCAGATGATGATCCCAGATCCCATCTCATCCCAGTTACGATGTCAGGCACCAGAAAGCCTGTTCTCCATGTATTGATAAAAAAGCCCCAGAAGGCCAGGGGGATTTTTGGAGAAGCCTCGGGAGGACGCTACCGCAACCCCTCAGGGTCCTGCGAAGTCCCAGGCAGCAATAAACCCCTCATTTTACCCATACAGCGAGGATGTCGATGGAAATCAGATGAAAGACTCATTTCTTTTTATAAAAGGCACACAGCGCAAGGCTCTACTGTATGATTTTATATATACATATCAGATTATTTATTCTTTCTGAAAAGAAAGTCCCAATCCACTTGTCCTTTTCTTAAGTGAAAGACTGCAGAACGTACAACTAAAGAAAGAAAGAAAAACCTGTCTAGCCCAGAAAAGGTAAGTATTTATGCTACAGATCTAAGTGTTTCCAAAAATCCTGGCCCGCAACCTCTTGATACTTCTGGTGAGCTGGGAATTTTGCTTCTATTGCATAGGAACTGCTGACTTTGAAATACACTGGCTTTAAGGATGTTCTCAGGAAGAAAAAGGAATCCTGCCAAAGCAGCTTGGTGCGTCCAGAGGTTTGGAAGCAGATCCTCGGTGCTTTACAGCAGGTTTCTTATCCTTTCCTTATCAAACACTTCTACTTCACACACAGCTTACAAAAACCAACCGCTCTGCCTCCGGATCTGCTTGCGCGGGGAGGGTATTTCATTTTTTAAGCATACTGTTGTATGAGAGTTGTAAGGGTTTTGGTATTTGCTTTTAATTAAGATTAAATACTGGCTCATATCTGGATGCAGAACACACCGTCTCGAAGATTAAAAAAAAAAAGTCTATTGGAGAAATAAAATTACCTCCTGAGTTTCCAGGAAAGCCTACAGATTGCTCTTCTTAATCTTGAAGATAAAGAGAGCTGGAGAGCATCAGCAAGCCGGTGGGCCGGCGCCTGCGGAGACGCAGGGCGGCTCCTCTGCTCCGTGCCGTCCCCGCTGCTCGGGGCGCTCCTGGGCCCGTCTTCCACCGGGATCACCATGAGCTCTGCGCCCAGCGTCTACCCACCGGTCTTCCTAGGACCGTTTCAAGGCTTGGCTAAGCCGTCTCGGAGGAAGCTGCTGAGGTCTGCAGCACCAGTTATGGACAATCTGGGACAGCAGGAACCCAAACCGAAATATGGAGTTTGCAGAACTTTTGGGGAAGGAGCCTTCTCCCACCGACGCTGGTTCAACCACCCCGTCAGCCTTTGCCACGCCTGAAGCCGTAATCAGCCGCTGAGCCTTTACTCGGTGGCAGCGTTTTAGGAGATAAGCCATCAGAGAGGAGCTAGACGCTACCACGGGTAACTTCACTTTAATAAATAAAAAATAACCCGGGCAGCTGCTATCAGTTAGAGATATTAATCTACTTTTTTTTTTTCCAGATTGAAAAATGTAAATCAAGCAGAGATGCCTCCAGCCAATTTGCAGCTCTCGCTGTGAAAATAACCCACGCCACTTGATGTTTTTAAGAAGTCTCACATAAAATGTAAATGGGTACAAAATGAATATTCCAGATAAAATAAATACATGCGGTTTTAGGCCGTGCTACCGTGTGTGCATTTTATTTCTACCTCCCCTTGCAGAAAGCTTTCCTCGATCAGACAAACCTTTCCGGGTGCTTCTTGAAATCAGGATTCCTTCTAGAGACTGAAAATAAAACCGTGCTACTCGCCGAGAGATAAATGACCAGGAGGAAGGGACAACTCATTTGGATTGATTGCACTGCCACAGGTCCTTTCACGCCAAGTGCTTCACAGGTATTAATTAAAGCTCAACAGCCTGGGCAGCAGGTAAGGGAGAGGGACACGGCGGGGTATCAACCGAGAGGACTACTGCAGCAAAACAAAACTGAGGGGATCTACAGGTGCAGAATGCAATTATTCAAGCGGGAATTTGATGTGGACACCGCAGGGGAAGGGTCGCTGCATGCACAACGCGCGGGGGCTGCAGGAGGACCAGGCTGTCCCGGTCGCTGCCGGCACCCTCCCGCCTCGGGCTGCCCCCAAAGCCGGCACCCAGGGTGGCGAGTTTTCCAGCTATTGCAAATTCCCCCCAAACTGGAAAAATACAGCTAGGTGAAAGGACCAGGCCAAAGGGATTCCTTCCTTGCCCTGCTACGGAAATTTCTGACAGTTTAGTGACACCCCCAATTTTTAGAAAACTTTTGAAGCATTTTTAAAGCTTCTTCACTCACACAAGTTTTATATACACTGCTGGATAGAGCTCCTAATGTGAGGAATTTTTTTCTTTTTTTTCTTTTAAATCTGCGCATCTAAATCAAAATACAATTCTGATGCAGCCCACACCAATCAGGAGAATACAAGCTGAGGAATTCAATTAAAATGCTAAATTAATTCAATTGAATAAATCCTGTTAATGACACGTTTTTCTATCAGCAAATTAAAGGAAATTTAAGTTTTTTTTTTTTTTAAAGATAATTAGTGATGAATAATCCAAAAAGACATAGCAAGGACATACAATATGTACGACTCCAGCAACGGTGCAAGCAAGAGGAAGGACACATTTCGGAAAGGAAAGCGTCGGCGGTCTCCAGTCACCCCCAAGCAAAGGGGAGGTTCCCCCCTCGGTACCTGCGACGAGCTCGAGCTTTTCTCCAGGGTCTCCCTCCGAGTAGAGTTTCGGGTGACAACGGTATCCGATCTGACTGATGAGACTGGCCGGGAGAGCGACTAGATCCCGTCGTATGAGGACGCAGGAACGGTTCTCTAGTGGAATCTGCTCTGGCTTTTCTTGAGCAACTTGAAAAATTAAAAGAGAAAACCATTACCACAGTTCATCATCGGAGACACAGCATCGGGTTCCAGCTCTTCCCCGTTGCCCCGGGAACCGCTCGGCCCCGCGGAGCGGGACACGGGACAGGCAAGGACATGCCCGCGCTGGTCGGGGCCGTTGGCTGGCCGGGAGGGTTTTGCACACAGGCCCTTTCTTTCACGGCTCTCCTCCACGGGCTGCAGCAGCAGCCTTGCCCCTGTGCTTGGATTCAGCAAAAGGCCCTCCTGGAGCCTAATTACGCTTTAACTTTTCCTAATTTAACCATTTTTGAGAACGGGCAACGCTGCACATCTGGCATCATTCCCCAGGCGAGGCATCCAGGACCAGCCGCCTCCGGACACCCGAGGAGGTGCCGTGCTAACGCAGCCGGGGTTTCTAAACCAGGCAATAAATGAACCAGGCAAGATAAATACCTGCTTCGGTACCAAAACTACCTCTCTTGCTGTTTTTTTTCCTGCTGAAGCTGAAAGTCAGGCTTTGCAGGTACACGCTGCACCAAGAAAGGTCACCGTAGGCAACTCGCTGCCATCGCACCCAGCAGTCACCTCCCGAAAGCTGCAACACGTCTCCCGAAACGCCCTCCCTTCCTCTGCCTTCGGGACGCTAGCATTTTGTCTCAATGACAAGAAACATCCCAACCAACCGACCAAAAAATTTCATTAAGCTGTGGCTTCAAAACAAATTACACTGCACTACTAGGACACAGCTGCGATTTCACTTAAAACATTCCCTTACACACCATTAATGGAGCCTGCCACTGCCTATTAGCAAACGTTAACGTTGAAAAGCTAAAACAGCCGAGTTTGACTACTAACACTGCACAATTCTGGTTATGTGAGCGTACAGAGGATTAGCTTTCTAAAGCACATTCGCAGTGGAAGTCCACAGGCACGCTTAAAACTACAAATCACAGCAAAACAGGCCTGACACAGGTGTGTATCGGCTCCAGTTGCACTAGTACGTCCTGCGAGCTTTTGCAAACTTTGAATCACATCCCGACTGTACAATGATCTTTCTTCGCAAGAAGGTTTGATAATGCGGCAAGTGCTACGCGTAAAATCAAATCTAGCTCAATGCTTCACTATGTAGGAATACAGATATATTAAAAAAAAAAAAGAAAAAAGAAAAAACAGCAATTAAAGTTCCTGAATTCAAAATGTTTCCTATTTAAAAGGTGTCTTTTATTGTATCTGATATTCTGGAGGCCATTTTTCAATTCTCTAGATAAAATAACAAGTTTTGCAAACTTGTTGCTGCAGTAACCGGGCGGAAATGCCTCCTTTACAAAGGGATTAGTGTTCTAACTAGGACATGCCGGCAATATTGCATTGTTCCGCCACTTCGCATTGCAAGGCACAAGGCTGGAAACATCCCCACCCTCATCGCTCCCCTCCTTCCCTAGAAAGTTAGGGCTGCTCTGAATATGGATATTTTGCAAAACGGCAGCTAGGCACAGAGCTTTTTAAAGCAAAGGTTTCAGGAGAACCATCACGCCATGGGGATGCCTCTTCCCTAGCGAAACCGCACGGCGCCCGCGCGCCCGGACGGCTCGGCGCGGTCTTGAACGCTTAAGGACCAACGGTGGCAGAACAGCTTACACATTGTTTTAAAACTAATTTCTCTTGCCATCGCAGCCCGATTATCTATGCAAAGTGGAAGCACTTTGTACTGCTGATGGAGCCCCATTTACATAGGGAATTTTTCACCAACTGAAATATTTCCTCGTGTAATAGCTCCAGCAGGAAGCGCTCCCGAGCGCTCGGATGCTCACGCAGCAGAGGCACCTAATGGACCTGTTACGTTTCTGGTGCTCTCAAACAGCGAGCAGCAGAGTATGTCAAACTAAATACTAATATTTTCCAGCTTAAGCTCATCAAAAGCAGAGGGGCACCAAAAATGGTATTAATACCGGGACAAAAAAGACCAACAAGCGGCCTGCTCCGCTGTCCCTCACAGACCTTTTGGTTTCAGCAAAAACACGTTCGCAAAAGCAGGTTATAAGGGTACAAAGGCCGTTGCAGAATAAATGCAAATCTTGGGTGGGAAGGGCAAACGGGAGCCATTGGAGGACATCTCATTAAGCACCCAGCTAGAGTCCTCCGCCTCTTTCTCCATTACATATAAACTGAACTAAAAGTTAAAATTACACAGGCCAGGCACGACCTCCTGCTCTGCCTGTCAGTCACAGGAGCCAGACTGGGATGTCCAGGGTCTTTAATGGAGGCAGGGAGAGAACGATGAACCACGCTATCAGGGGTACGCAGATGCCAACATCTGGCAATGGCGTTTTGCGCTAAATGCGTGTTTCTGAACGGAGAGGTTGGAGACAGAGATCAAGATTAGGCCATATTATTTCATATGGCCTGGGTTAATCGCAGGCGAGCTTGGCAGGGGAAGCGGTCCATTCATCACCGCTTCAAAACCTGGCAGACCTTAAGCTGTTAAAAGGGGAGGACCAAAAGTTGAGCACGCTGGTACCGATACTCAAAGAGTTACTTTAAAGGTCTCTAGCTATTCTTATTTCAAAGGTATAGAGGCTGCATGTCTCCAGGGAAAGCACTCCTGAACAGTCGCAACCAGCACACCGAATGATACACTGCACAGTTAGAGTGACAGGCGGTGGGTCCGCACTGCTCCTTATCTAATATTTATATATTCTGAACCAAAAAGAATTTAGACTTGAGACCGAAATGGAGATTAGTCACTGTTCTGATCACACAGACGTGTCTTCAGCTGGACAAAAAGCAGCATCCGAAGGAGGCAAAGCTAACGTGGACCCCACACAGCATTAGTAATAGCTGCACTATCCCTCGCACTTGCACCGAGGTTTCCTGGCTATAGGCGTCAGGGCACCTTGCAAACATGGCCAAGCACCATGGAGCTCTGGGGCTGAAGAGGCTGAGGGACCTTCTCTAGCCCAAAATTGCAGATTTGGCAATACTCAGTTCAGCTGGCCCTGCCTCAGTCCTCAGCCACGTCCACGTGCTATCCACCGCTTAATCAAAACGACTGGAACTGGAGAAACGAAACATCTACAGCATCCGACCAAACGGCTACGGCACACAAGGACAAATCTACCCGCTTCACTGCTCGTCACATGCAAACACCCAATAAAACCCCAAACTGGGGCCAAAGAGACCCTGACGTAGCAATAATGAAGCCTGCAAGAAAAAGAGCAGAACTACTACTGCATTAAAGCTAACTTCCTGGGGAAATTTCAAAGAATTTGGTGTCAAGCCTGTTTCCTGAAAGAAAAGCAGCTTTTCAGGAAAACRATGCTGACGTACTGAAGCCCGCATTGAGAAGAGCCAGCGACAACTCCGCCTGGAAAAAATCCTTTGCTTTTGAAGACATTTCTTTTCATATGTGTGGGGCCATAGAGAAGTTAACGTTTCATCTTTGAAGACAAATACTTCATGAGACAAACTAAAATTTGGGCTAAAAAAGACCAAGCCTAACGGAATCCACTAGTATGTTTTGGTTACATCTGTCCTACTGGCCTGCTGTCTATAGATCTCTCATTAAATACAGGCATGGATCATTTTGGGAATCTGTTTTGATTAAAGCATTAGTACAAATGCAATGATACTGAACAAAAATTACCAGAGATTCAGGCCTTTCCACGCCACGTCAGTTCAGCAGATATTAATCGCTGCACGCAGAACGGTTACATAAAGCAGCAGCAACAAGAGCCACTTTGCTCCCATGTTTTCAAAGAAAGCGACTCTGTTTGGCCTTTATGCTCTAAAGAACAGGATAGTATTCGCTTCTAATTAATCCGTATCTTCAGAGGGCAGCAGCTCCTTTCCTTTGAAAGCGAGGGCAGACAATGCGAAGTATTGTTTAATACAGCGTTGTTCCAGCTAAGAAAGGAGCCGACCAGCTACCAGGGACACTGGCAGGAAACCGCCAAAGAGCAAGCAAAGAGAGCTACAAGGCAAACGCTAATATATTTTATTTATTCAAGTATATACGTTGATCTGAAACTTATATGGATGTTGTAGCTTGCAATAACTAATTTAGAACGGGCAACACCCAGGTTTTCAGCTAACGGGGCAGGTGCAAAGCAGCCCAGGCCGCTGCTTCTCGAACGGCCCGCTCCCACTTGCCTGGGTCATCTTCTTGACCTACCATGAACGTCAAACTTCAGCACGCTCCGGTAGGTAAGAAAGGATCATTTTTGTTTCCGAGATGGGGCTGTGAAGTGCAGGAAGACCAGAGGGACTGACCCTCACCACAAAGTACGTTTTTACAGGGCCACAGCATGGACCTAGAAGTCACGAGCCGCTCTCAGGGCTGGGAGACCATCTCCACCCGACCCACCACCAGCCGCGACGCAGACGAACACGCGGGCAGCTCGCCCCGTCGGCCGCACGATGAGCAGTTTCTGCTCAAACGGCAGCGTTTTAACGACGTTTCTATCCCATTACCCTATTTTCCACTCGCAGTGGAACTGCCACAGAAATAGCATCTGTGCGCGACACCGGCATCGCGAGCCCGCGGGGAGGCACGGGTGCACGCCGGCCGCGCGGACCGCACACGACACGCACGCACGCGAAGCGATGCATGTACAGCTAGCCCCAACCAGAGGAGTTTACATTTCACAAACAGTACGTTTATAACAGCGCACTGAAACGCAGAGATGTGATTTGTGACCTATTTATACATGGAGGTAATCTGGAATTAGTACAGGAAAAATGTTACTGGTTTATAAATACCCCTATCTCGCCTTTGCTTCAGATCTCAGCCAGGAGTGAAACATCTGCCAGTCTAAAATTAAACATCTGTGTTTCACTGCGAGGAAACCGGGACTAGACGTTCAATGCCAAAAAAGGCCAGGTGCTGCGGGAGACCCGTGCCGTGGCCGGCGCGCGGCTCACCTGCGGGCGCTTGACGCGAAACCGGGTACGTCTGCCTAGGAAACTGCTCTGGCTGATGCTCATGCTCATTTGACCAAGCTGCATTTAATTTCCTAGAAAAATAAAATGCTAATTCGTAGTTTGCGTGTGTTGCCTGCAGCACGGACCTGCCCGCGGCACGGACCCCAGGGCCACCAGCGCGCGCTGGCCGTCGCTGCAGCAGAAGACCGATCCCGCGGCTGGAACGAGTCCCCGGGTACCACGGCTGCGCTCCGGCTTCGGGATGGGCTCTCCGCCGCCAGCCGTGCTCCAACTCGCCGTGGCGCTGCTCCCGCGAGCACAGGGGGCCCGGAGCCGGCGCCGGCCGTTCCCGCTTGCGTCCTGCCCTCTGCTCGCCGCCAGCCATCGCAGACCAGCAGAGAAAACTATTCTCCCAGCTAATTACCACCACGGCTCTGTAATGGCTATTTCAGATGAATTTTTAATGAAGTGTGCTCTCGTCAGTTTGGTATTTCATAACTCGCACGTCCAGCCTTCCTACTCGAGCAATTTGCTGCATAAAGGGCTGTTTTTTTTTTTTTCCTCCTCGTGGAAACGGTGCAGCGCCGGCGGCGGAGGAAGACGGCCCCTCGCGCCACTTCGCTTGTGCCTGTCAGAATTCAATTAAACGCATCTGCTAAGCGGCACGCTGCCCGACGGGAGTGCGGCTCCGCGCCGGGAACGCCGAGCGGCCGCGAGCGCCGCCGAAACCGCCCCGGCCCTGCGATCGGCAGCGATCAAAACGCTCGGATTTTCGTGTTTTCTCGAGTCACCCGTTCCTCGGGTCGAACCTGGAAACCCTAACCGTGCCCCGACCCCGACCTCGGAGCGGGTCTCCCGAAACGCGTGGCGAGCCGCTCCAAGCCGGGCCGAGCCCCGCGACTCGGCACGCCTTTCCTTTCCTTTCCTTTTCTCCCCAAAAAATTTTTTAAAAAGGGGGGGACCAAAACTAAAGGCCGCATTCTGCAGGCGCCCCACGCTCGGGGATGTGCAAGGGCAGGGGAGCATCAGCCGCAGACGGACCAGCGGCCCCGCACCAGGAGGAAGAAGGAGGAACCAAAAAAAGGAAAGAAAAAAAAAAGAAGAGAGGGACAAGGCAGCCTCCCCGAGGCAGCTCGGCTCGGCGGCGCTCCTCCGGCGCTTTGTTTTTGTTTTCGCCTGCGGGGCTCTTGGAAACCTTGGCAGTCGCGGTGCCGCGCGGCCCCCCCGCCCGGGCTTTGTCCGCCGTGCCAGCAGCGGGATTAGCGCGCGGCCCCGCTGCCATCTTACGGCGTCGCCGCTCCGCACCTTTCGAGGGCGCAGCTTATCCCGAGCAGTTAAAGCACGGTCAGCTGTGCAAGCCCGAGCCGCAGCGGAACGGCTTCGGGTTTACTTTTTTTTTTTAAAAAAAATCTTTTTCCCTGTGCGCCCTGTTTTCCCGGGCGCCTCGTGCTCCAGCCAGGCTGTTTCCAGCGGGAAGCCACCTCACTGCATCCAGCGGGACACCAGCGCATCCGCATCCCTCCTCCGGCGGGAGCAGCCACGGCCCGCGCCGGGCAGCATCGCTCGGCACCGCCGGCCGAGGAGGAGACGGGGCCGCGCACGCGACGCCTTCGCCGCAGCACCCAGACGCGGCCACGGGGCCCCAAAGCGCTGGGACGATGCGCGAGGCACCGGGGTGGGGACAAAAACACGCGCGTTTCTTGCGGATGCTCCTAACTGACACCCTCTAGGGAAGCGATTTGCTGGTGTTTGGAGGGAGGGAGAAAACCGTACTTTTTCTTTCTTTAAAAAGCACAAGACAAAGGGGAAGATGCTCAATAAAGCGCCTTGCTCCCAGCGGAAGACCGGCTTCCCAACGGACCAACCCAAGCCCGGCCAGGCCGGCGGGGGCTGACGCTCCTCCTCCGACGGCCCTTGGATGACCTGCAGCGCGCGGAGCCGCTATCCCGGGGACAGGGCGCGAGCGGTGGCTCTCCCATCGCCCGGGCGGGATGCAACGGTGGCCACCAGCGCCCAGCCGGCAGCCTGCGACGCCTCGAGCACGAACCCACGCAAACGGCCAGAGCAGCCCTGGACGAGACCGGCCCGAGGAACAGCCCCAAGTTAACTCGAAGCACCAAGCGAAACCGCACGGGGAGCAGCGAGGCGAAGGGGAGGGCGCGTGCGTTACCCGAGTATCCGCCCGAGGACTTGATGTACATCTGCCCGTACTGCTCCTCCACCATGGTGTCGTAGGCCTCGTCGTCCTCCTCGTCCTCCTCGTTGTGGTAGGAGGTGGGGCTGTCGGTGGTGGGCAGGCTGCTGGCGCCGGGGCTGGTGCGCTCGCCCTGCGAGTACTGCGCCGGCGGCACGGCGGGCAGCAGCGTGGCCAGGCTGGGCACGCCGTAGTAGGAGACGCGCGAGAGCTTGAGCGGGCCGGCGGCGGGGCCGGGGCCGTCGCGGGCGCCGGCCTCCAGCGGCCGCTTGGCGGGGAGGCCGGCGGTGGCCTGCAGCTCGAGGCTCTCGTGCTTCACGCGGGTGAGGAGCGGGATGGGCATGGAGGGGGACATGACGTAGGGCGCCGAGGCGGCCTGCAGCTGGGTGCAGGGGCTCTGCGGCTCCGAGCTGGGGTCCTCGATCATGGCCGTTTGCGAGTCACAGTGCGGCGAGCTCACTTTGAACATCAGGTCCGTCCCCTTCTCGACGATGTGCTGGATCTGCAGGAAGCCGGCGGTGTACATCACCACCAGCTGCTCGCTGGCCGCCATGGTGAGCTTCCCGGTGTAGCAGAAGGAGAGGATCTGCTGGAAGCACGCCGGCGGCACCGTCCCCGGCAGCTCGAAGGCATTTTTGCTGTTGCCGCTGAACAAGTCTCGGAAGTAGAGGCTGCTGGCGGCCAGCACCGCCCGGTGCGCCTTGAAGGCCTGGCCCTTGACCACGATGGAGACGTCGCAGTAGAGCCCCAGCAGCCGCTGCTCGTTGAGGCAGCCCAGGACGGTGTTCCCAAAGTTGGGAATCTCTATGTGCAACATCTGCGACATGGCTCAGGAGTAGCTGGAGCTCCTTAGACATTCAACGCAGGGAGATCCAAAGTAGGGCACATCTGAAAGACGGAGAAGGCAGGGAGAGAGGAACAGCATTTTTAAGCAATCCACGGAAACGTGCAGAAACAAATGAGCCAACCTAACAGTACATCACCGGCTCGGACCCTCCGAGCCGAGGTAGGAGAGCGGTTGCTTATAAAATTACTTATCGATGTTTCTAAACAACGTTAGAAACGCGATTGGTGGAGGGCAAAGGATATTTCAAAATTCAAATATTTTCTTAAAGTTGTGGTTTGTTTAAATAAACACTGCTGATTTATTCCCTCGGGGGTTTACTTTAAGCAGGAAAATATGAACAGCGCGGGGAGCAGGGTGAACAGCGCGGCACACGTAGAATAGCCGGCAGACCTTCGGCACCCTCGTTATATAAGGGAGAGCGCAACGAGCAGCTATGCTGGAGCGGCAGGAGGTATTTATAAAACAGCGTGCCGTTTTGCCCGAAATAAATAGAGAATTCTGCCTGAGCGACTGCTGCTGCAAAAACGCGTTTTGGGAAGGAAACCCTCCCGGCGGCCCGGGGGCAGGCAGCGCTTCAAGGGTTAAACTACTTCTCAGCCAAATTGTCCTCCAGCAAAGCGGAGCCCCAGGGCCACCAGGTCACCCCGTTATTTTCCTGCCCCAGGGCCACCAGGTCACCCCGTTATTTTCCTGCCGCAGGCAGGAGCGAGGGGAGGGCCCGGACCCCCGCGTCCAGCCGGCTCCACGCTGCCGCTCGCCCCACGTTCCGGCACCCCGTACGCAACTTAAGGACACATGTACCTTTTCGCCACCAGCGCAATTCCTGCTTTTACGCACCAAGGGAAGGAAAAAAAAAAAAAAAAAAAAGGCTGGCTTTAAGGCAGAACTAGTGCACAAATCCTGCGCCAGGCTGAGCGGGTTAATTTTAGTGCATCCGATGCTCTCAAACTCCAGAGAAGCAAATCACTGCATGTTCGCCAGAGCCCGAGCCCGAGCCCTCCCCCTGCCCCAAAGCTCCCCGCGAGAAGCAGGCAGGTTTAAAAGCTTATTTGCCCTCAGCACAACTGAATAAAAACTAGTTTTTAAGTAGCACCGAAGGCTCATCAGAACAAAACAGAAAAGTTTATCTGAGAACGATTAAAAAAAAAAAAAATCTCCTCTGGAAAGAAAATAATAAGCCACAAAGAGCTGCTCTGTTCCCAGTGCTGGGGAAGAGAAAGAAAGAAGGAAAAAAAAAAAAAGTCCTATCTGCAAGGCCACGGGGTAACAGGAAGAAAAGCCAGCGCGCTCCGAGCCAGTGGCATTGTATCTGCCCGGCGGAGGAAAAAAAAGAGAAAAGAGAAAGAAAAAAAAATGGAAAAAAGGGGAAAAAAGGGAAAAAAAGGAAAAAAAGAAGGAAAAAAGAAAAAAGAAGGAAAAAAGGAAAAAAAGAAGGAGTGAGTGCAAGACCCCCCGGCGCGAGGGGCTGGGGGGCCGCGGCCGCCCCGCACGTACCTCCGGGCGCCGCCGCCGCCGGGTCGCCGCGGCCCCGGTCGCCCCGCGGGATGCAGCGGCGCGGATCGCTCGGGGACGGGGGAAGAGCAACCCCCCCCGGTCTCCGAGCCGGCGCGGGTATCGGCTGCAGCTCCAGCTTTTACCGAGTCAGATCTCCGCGGCAGTGCATAGCATCTAAATGAATAGGCCGGATGCAGATTAACATTCAGGCTGCTCGCGGCAATGAATAGAGCCCTTTGATTAGGGACCTGAAGTAAATGCCAGTTTCGAAGCGAAGCTTTAAAAACAGAGGAATATCAGTGCCAGAGGAATGCTCCCAGTGTTGGTACAAGACAGACTTTTGATGAGTCACTGCAATGCAAACAAAGATGGCAGAAATACTGTACTGTACGCCGATGAAATGCTTCGCGGTGCCACGGCAACTGCGACAGGTTTTAAATTTATCGCCCGCTTTTGCATATGAATTACGCCGTGAACTGCCTCCCCTGGCAGCGAGCGCGGCCCGAGCGCCGGTGCGGAGCCCCGCGCAGGGCACCGGGGGGGGCAACACATAAATACGCGTTTGCCCCGCGGGGAAAAGCTTCTTTCAGGCGGCGGCTGAACCCGCTAAAAGCAAATCCATTTGCTTAAGTACTGCAGTCCCAGGCACGCCGGCTCCGGGCTCGGTTCTGCATCAGCGGCTCTGCTGGGAAGCGGGGGGCCTTCCCCCCTCCCTCCCTCCCTCCTCCTTGCCCAGAACCTTTTTATTCCCATTATTGCCCCAGGATTTGTTTCAACTGCTCCGAGGGGCGCGCGGGACCTCAGCAACCCGGGCGCCCTCGGAGCAGCGGACCCGCCACCAGCGCGGCCGCGGCCCCCGTGCTCCTGCTCAGCCCTTCCGAAAATGCAGGTTTCTCTGCTCAGACACAGATTTGGGCACTAAGTTCGGCTCCAGAGGATGAAAACGAACTGCTGCCACTTTGGTGGCTGCGGGGGCTGGAAGCGCGCTGCCCCCCTTCTCCTCCTGCAAAAGGCATCGCGCACGTCCCGAGGAGCTGCTACCACCCAACACCCAACACCGCTCGGCACAGCCGCCCCGCCGAGCACCTCCGAGCGGGTTGTGAACGTTTGAGGGTTGGATCCAACCACAGCATGAAGTGGAGGAGATTTCTGTCTCCAGCTGAGGAGGGAACCGCGGCACAGCGAGGTGGCGGAGGTCAAACATGTCTACAGGGAGTTTAGAGAAGGCAACGCAACAGCCAAGTCCTCGACTTGGTCCAACCACGGCAGCGCCAGCCTCCGCTTTAGAAGGAGAGGAGCCTTCTCTGGCAAACTGAGATTACTCCTCACCTCCCCTAAAAATCCCTGGAAAATGACACACTCTACTCTACGCTTCTGCTTTCATCCCGCCTGCCGTGGCTGGCAGGAGGAGACCCGGGCACTGAGGTTCTCCAGAGCGGGGCCACCGCGTGGAGGAGCCCCCATGGCTGGTGCCAGCGCTGCTGCCACCGCGCCGCGGGCACGCACAGCCCACGGGCACGGGGAAGCCTCGTCCAGGAGGGGAGCGAGCCACGGGCCACGAAGGACCTCTCTCTTCCAGCACAAGCCCCCTTAGGGATGGATGAAGATCGGGGAGGCACCAGATGGGACTTTCTGGTACTTGGCCTCGATCCTCTGCCTCCGGAGCACCCAAGCTGGCAGCGCAGAGCAGACTAACTCAAAAGAGACGCGAATTCCTCGTGGTGCTTAGCGTTTTCCCTATAAACAAACCGGCCGGGCCGGGAAGAACGCGCACCTCACTGCGGAAATCCAAGCCACCCAACGCGCTCAGGCCTGCGAGCAACTCGAGGAGGTCCTCGCCGAGCCGACCGCGGGCGGCTGTCACCTCGCGCGTGCCCCGCGGGCGCCTGCGCCTTTCTCCAGGCGACGGCTCACACCTTCGGTTTTCCTGGAGGAAAACGGTGCTGCAACGCGCTCGCGGTGGAAGAGGAGGAGCGACCGCAACGCCACGACGCCCTACGAGGCTTCGGTCTGCAAACATCGCCAAGGAGCGTGGTCAAAGCGACGCTAGTGACGCTCCAAAAGCCCAAGCCATGCAAATAAACTTTAAGCCAGGACTGCCAACTTCTTGTCCCCCTCTTTTTTTAAGTGACTAGAAACAAACAAAAAAAAGGCTGAGATGTAAAATAAGGTAGTCCTGAAAGACAGGGAGAACCTGTTCGCCATCAGATCTCACACCCTCAAAAACAACAGCACACTACCGGCACCAGACCGTGCCAGCAACAACCTTGGACATGTCCAACCTAGAGCTCCTCCAGCACATGCACTTTTCCAACCAGAGCACCAAGCGGCGTTAGGGTGGCTCGAAACGGCTTCAGCACCTTAAACGCATGGGAAAAAAACAAAAAAACCTCAAAAACTGTCCTGCGAGAAAAATGACCTTGGCACCCAGCGCCGCACGTTGCGTTTGGCAGGCGGGTGTCAGCAGCCGAGCGGCTCCGGCCGTCCCGCGGGCGCAGGGGCAGAGCTGAGCAACAGCGGGTTAAACACAGGAGCAAACCAGCCCTCCAGTTGTGTCGGATGCGGGACAGGTCAGAGGAAACATCACTTTCTTGGCCAAGGAAAGCCCCTCTCCTCAGCCTCTAGCTATGTTAGGACAGTTCATACATCTAGGCATGATTTTTGGAAAGTCATCGCCTTTGTCACAGCACGTCCATCAAAAATTCAGCTCTTATTTGATGCAACCGTCAGAGTTAGAGAATAAGCAGAGTTTGGGAACCTTCAGTCTCTGTGCCCATATGCTTTGGAAAAAAATAAAAGTAGGTTTGTTTTTTTCTACACTGTTTTTCTGCGCAAATGCCCCAAAGGTCTGGGCTAGACGACAACAAAGGGGAAACTGCACCGACGGAGCGAGCTGCTGGCATCCGCGCTCCCCCGGGAGTCATCAGGAATCATCAGATAATTTATTTAAATCGTCTTTTCCTTAGCCAACACAAAGACTCAGTGACTTTAAAAAAAAAACCCAGATTTTTTAAGGGGTTCCTGTCCAAGTTTCCCGGCGGCGAGGTGCGCTGGGCCGGCAGCGGGACCCTCGCGGCTGCTCCAGCAGAAAAGGCGCTGGGGTTTGCGCCCGGCCGGCTGCAAAGGACACCCTGCGCCGGGGGAAACCTCCCCGGGCACCTCCTGCCAAAACGGGGGAAAAAAAGAAAAAGGGAAAAAAAGCGCCTCCCCTCTGCACGCACTGGAAGTCTGTTTGGGGTAAAAACGCAGCAGGGAGGGGAAGGAAAGGGACGGGAGCACCGACGCGAGATGCCGCGAATGCCTGCGCAGTTCAACGCTGGGCTTCGGCAGGGGAAGGAAAACAAGGTTAACTTTGGTAATCGAATGACGGTCACCGCGAGGCTCCTTTCTGTTCTGCAGCATTTGCTCCTCCAGCTCCAAAGTAATTTTTTTTCCCTTAATGCTGCAAGTGGCGAGCAGTAAGCAATGCTAATGCACCCTATTTTTAGTGGAGCAGCCAGTGGCAACTAGTGACTAAGATTATTCCTGGCTTATTAAGACAGTAGAAACAGAATTTGCAGAAATTAATAAGTAACGTCCAGCGAGGCACGTTCGGTTTGCGATTCGGAAAGTTAGCCCAGAAAGTGAAGAAGCCGAGACGCGCTGTCCCGGGAGAGGTGCAGCGCGGCCGGGGGGTGCAGACCCGCCGGGGCGCCGAGCCGGGGCCGTTCCCCCGGGACCAGCCGGCGCCGGGCGCTGCATTTCCCGGGAGCCGCGGTGCTGCAAGGTGAGTCGCGGCCGCCCCGGAGAAGCGCTGGCGCCGGGTCACCAGCCCGGCCGGATCCTGCCCCCCCCCCGAGCGCAGCAAGGCCAGGCGGGCAGAGCCCGGCGCTTCCATCGCCGCTCGATTATTTTTGTTTCCTTATCCGCCGCTGACTCCAAGAGCTGTCAAAGCAAGGACACGCAAACAGAAAACGCCACGGTATTTTTTTTTGCAGATAGCTACGAGAAAAAGGGTAAAGGAGAGACATAGACACAAAGACATAGAATGCAATTATCTTGCCCGATTTAATTTTTAGGGGCTAACAAAAGCTCCGAGACCCAGACTAAGCCACAGCCGGCAGACCCCTCCGAGGAGCCCAGCACACCGTTACCGTGCCTCTGCAAGCTGTGCGTGTCCCGCATTCCTCTACGGGCGTTAATTCGCATCCTGAGCACATCAGAAAGACAAGTGTCATGCCGAAGCGTAGCCTCCTCGCTGCTCCCATGCAAGAGCCCTGCTAGCAGCGTACAACATGCATGACTCAGTCCTCCCGTCGCGGCACCGCGCAACAGAAAGCCTTAAAATAAGTAAATGTCTTAAAAGGTCAATTAAAAGAGCTTACAAAACATCAGCCGCGGCGTCTTGCTAGAGCTCATTACCTAGTATGGTGGAGCTGCCTGTGTGTTTTTTTTTCTTGTGCAAGTTAGTCTGTGAGTCAGCATTAACACACATGAGAACATCAGGAATCCTGCCTAGTTCTGATGCAATGGAGGTTGTAAAAAAAAAAAAAAAAAAAAAAAAAAAAACCTCCAAAGTTTGTAAAAAAGAGAGGGTGAGAAAAAAAAAAAAAAAAAAAAAAAAATCTCGCGCTGCCTTTGGACGGGCGCCTGTAATTCAATTGCCTTTACTTTTCAATTACTGCAGAGCCTACCGTTACCAAGCTGCAGAGGGGAAGGAAACTTTGCTTACATCTCTGCCTCAAAATTAAAATTAATGACTTCTAACTTTTGGCTACAGTTTATTCTCCCCGCTTAAAAAAAGAGCGGGCATCACTCAATTAACCCTTCCAGGGCAGCTCTTCGAAGTCATCAGGCTCTGCACTTTTTTGTGGGAATTTCAGCGCTAGGGAACACCCCGGCCAAAAAGTTTTGGCGAGGGAAGACATGAAACATTTAATACTCCATAAAGCGAAGCTGCAGCCGCGGCCGAGCTTGGGGTCCAAACCTGGTGTTTCTGGCCAAGGAGCCAAACTGTGGATGAACCTAACGAGGTGGTGAGAGTCGGGTTGGGTTTGGGGGAGCAGCTCAGCATCTCTGCCTCCCACGCCGCATCCCGGCCGTCGCGGATCACCCGCCCGGCAGATCGCGGCCGTACTCCAAACCTCCGCTTGGCTGTCCGGGGTTTTTTTTTGTTTTTACGAGCAGACACAAGCACTATAAAATCCCTGTTTTTAATCTAAAGCATCGGTAGCAATCAACGCCCGTTAAGCAGAAAGCAAAGCGCCCCGATTTTGCAGACTTCTGCCGGGTCCGGCGGGAGCCCCGCGCTCGCCCGCGCCGCCCGGGGCACTTGCATACAGATGAACCGAGTCTTAAAAGAAAAAAAAAAAACCCCGAGCAGCAACTTCTGGGCCAAGTTCCCGCCTGCCAAACTTCCCACCGCGGCAGCGCAGCTCGACAGCGCTGCGAGAGAATTTAAGCAGTGTTTTGAACACTGCTGACAATCTTCCTCATGGAAATTTGTCATTTAAATACCTCAAATTCGCGAAGCGCACTCCCCGGGGCACGCTTAATCCTCCCTCCCCGCCGCCCGCCCTCCTCGAGCCCCGCTGGGCACGAAACGCGCCGCCCCCCCGTCTCCCCCTTTGCACCGCTCCCCCGAGCCGCGGACCCCCCCAAGCCCCCCGGGGCCCCTTGCATCCTCGCATCAGCGGCGTTGCACATCGCTCTGCACGCTGCAGCGCCTGGGGATGACACCTCTGTGATAACGGCGATGCTCTTTTGGGGATAAAAGCCCGTGAACTGGGCCGGCCGGTCCCCACGGCCGGGAGGTGCCAAGCCGGGGCGGCCCCTTCCCCATCCCGTGTCCACCGGCGGGTGGGACGGTCTCGCCCGACTCCAGATGTGGGGATAAAGCCGATATAATTCCACGTAAACAAGCCGAATCGGTGGGGAGCGGCAGAGCTCCTTCCCTGCGCTCGGAGCGGTTTAAGATTCCTCCCAGCGCTGCAAAGCACCTTGAAAGGTCGACGAGCACTTTCATATCCGCGGATCCATCCTCGACGCTGCAGCAGCCGGAGCGGATTGACCCGCACCAGCGCTGAAACGGGCTCGTGCACCAATCCATCACCACCCTCGCCGGCATGTTCAGAACAGCACCTACCTCCTGCAGCTGCTCCAGCACTCGACGCGGTTTAAACAACGGCCCCGCTCTCCCGGGACGCGGCCGAGCCCCAAATAAATAGCTGCACAGCAGCGGAGGCAGCGCACAACATAAAGCACGTCCATACGAACGTGTGCGCAAAGCCTGTGCCCATTACCGAACTCATTAAAGACAGTGATACTTTGTAACATACTCTAATCTTTAATATTCATAGCCGGCTTCATTTGCATAGCATGCCATAAATAGTTGAAGCAGAGGTAAAACACAAAGCGCTCCACTTGCATTTCTAATTATGCCTAAAATCAAATGTAAATCACAACGCATCCAAGACACAGAAAATATTAAATTTGCTGTCTCTCAGTTAAAATCTTAAAGGAAAAAAAAACCCAAACCAATTATTTTTAAAAAGAAAAAATCAAAGGGGCTCGTTTGCATGTGTAGCAGGGATGATAGTGTTTTAGGGGAGGTGTCGGCAGGTCCGAGCCGTAATCCCGGCTGCCCGGGGACCTCGAGCGAAGAGGTGAATTTGGAGAATCGGCTTGAATCGAGGCTCTGCCATGCGGCTGCCGGCCCCGCGGGAGAACGGCTGGGGTAAATTCACCTTCTCCTCTGGAAAAGCCCAGGCGAGCTGGGTCGCGCGCTTCACGGCTCCCCGGTCCCCGAGCCTCCAGGCGCCGCGGGCTCGGCTCCCAGGACAAGCCCAAGCCGTCTCCGCTCGGCAGGAGCCGAGTCCCGCCAGCACCAGCCCCAGTGCTGCGCTCCCGCTTCGCCGCGCGGCTGGGAGACCGAGCATCCATACGGATCGGCGCGCAAGGATTTAATTAAAAGTCGGCTTAACTAAATTTCAGAAAGTAGGACGAAAGCGGCTTCCGTCCAAGCGCGTCGCCGGGAGCGCTGGGAGCGACCTGCCGCCGGGACGGGGCGAGCTGGCGTCCCGCTGCAGCCGTGCTGGACCCTTCCCACCGCCGCGGCCCCCGGGAGAAGGGCGCTTTGAAGCCACCCACCACCTATCCATTGCCACCCAGGTGATAGATCCTCCAGTATTAGGTTTTCCTGCCTTACGAAAGGCTTAAAGAGACTTCTGAGAATGAGCAGCTAAAAGGAAAATATTTATATATATATATCTCTCTCTCTCGCTACCGCACCGGCGCGGTGTGCTCCATCATCATCCGCCCGCCGAGCCGCCGGCGCCCTGCGACCTCCTCGGCTCCCAGCCTCCGGCCACGCTTCCCTCTCGGTCCCCCAGGCTCTTGTGTTACAGCTATCCCTGACTTTCCTCCCGCTTCCTTCGGAGAGCGACTCCCGGTTCAACACAAGTATCGTCAAAAGGGGATTTGCTCCATTACAGACTTAACTTGTCTCTTCTGTAACATCTACTCCAGAACTCCAGGGAAGCAATTAAAAGCGACCCCGAAAGGTGAGCGTTTACTCCCTTTTTCCAGTTAATACCGCCCACGCTCGGAGAGAAGTGAAAGCGAGCGGCTCCGAGTGTGCAAAGCTTTTTTGCCGTTCGTATGTACCCTGGCATTTTGCCCGGACCTATTTTTAAGCCCATTTACTAGAAATCCCACAAATTAAAGGAAATACGGATAATGTTGTAAGAATCCTTTGGGCCAAATAAAAGCTACACATAATTTTCCTTGTGCATCAGAGTAAGATCCTTAACCACAAAAACCAGATTTCCCCAAAGCTCTTTTGCAACAGCGAGCGAATCTTGTTTTGTAAAAAGTCGCTTTGATTCGCGCCTGGCTCGCGGGGAGCGGCGGCCGCGGCGCTGCCGCTCAGCCGGGCCGCGCGGGGTGATTACCGCGGGGAAGCAGAAAGGCGTTAAGAGAACACAAATAAATTAAACATCTCTAGTCCTGGAATGGTTATGACGAGTGTCAGCAGGACACGAGGACCCCGGGCAGCCCTAAGGGCAGCGCCCGGCCGCGCCGCCTGCTCCGCGCGGGAACCGTTTCCTACCGCCGAGGCTCCTCCGAAGTGCGCTCGATCCGCGCTGCTATGGGAAAACGCACGGATGCACCAGCTGTAACATACACCGGAGAGTTCGACTGCAGCATCTTCTGCACCGGCCACTTTGGGAGGGAAGGGGAGAGCGTGCGCTGTAACACAACATGGGACTTTAACCATGCAAAAGCCGCACTAACTAAATTCCAATAAAAGCTATTAAATCTTGATGTGATGAAAAAACCCCAAAAACTCGCAACCAGATACACGTTTCAATAAAATTCAAGCGGGAAATGCCCGAGGAACAGCAGCAAAGCAGCAACTGTGGTTAGCTCTCGCGGGAGGGGCTGAGGGGAGAAGGTGCCGCGTTTCCAACAGCCACAACGCAAAGCGAAGCATCAGCATTAACCTGACTCTGCCGCCACTCGAGATCATCCCAGCACTCACTTAAGATGTCTCCCTCACCGACATGTCAACTTCCTTCTAAAAAGAAAAATAATTACGCAGGGGAATAAACAGCTCTCCCACCCTGCAAACGCACCGATCTGCACAGCTAAACACGTAACTTTGGGAACTCCTCCAAGATTTGTATGTTTTGCATGAAAAGCAAATGTTTTTTTCCTGCCTGGGAAAATATTTGAAAACGCTACGTTGATGAAGCCAAGGCCATTTATTCCTGCTTCACGTTGCTTCTCGGATGCAACCTAATTCATGAGTTAAACGGCGGCAGAAGGACCAGCGCCGGCCTGCAGCTGGGCCAACGCGTGGCCCCAGCGAAGAGGCAGCAGGTTTTGCTGGAGCGGGACCCGAGCCCGGAGCGGGACCCGAGCCCGGAGTAGGACCACGGGAAGGGCTGGACCGCGGGAACCGGGAGCGCTGCGGGAAAGACCCCAGCGGCAGCTCGCAGCACCCGGCCACAGCCAGAGCAGCAGAACTTTTTAAACACAAAAAAAGTCTTTTTTACGGTGATATTACTAGCCATAGAAACATGCGATTTGCATTTTGTTGCACACTTGCTTTCCCTTGCGACCCCCCGCCGCGGCGGGGGCCCCCCGCTCCCGCGCCTCCGAGGATTACCTCCGCGCAAGGAAAAGGTTCCTACAGTATCTGCAACCTGTGCAAAACTTCATGGGGTTAACGGAGGCCTTGCTTGGATACCTGACGCCTTTTCACCACAGAAACAAAGTCCTTCTGCTTTTTGCAGCAATAAGGCAAGTGATTTGCCTCTTCCCCCCCCCCCCCATTTATTTATTTATTTTTTTAAATCTTCCTGGCCAGTTAGACAAGAACCATCGCGTTGCGAAATCCAGGAAATTTGCTGCAACACTCTGTAATACTTACAAGGCAATTAGCCAAAAAACCTCACACAAATAAGCTTTCTTTTCGCCACACCATCCTAACCACCGAGCATTAACCCATTTCTTAGGAAACAGCATCTGCTGAAACAACTTCCTAATCTAGGAGCGGGCATGGAAAAAAGTCACGGCAGCATCTCCAGCTGCCGGTAAACATCATCTCCGGCTGGCCCTTGCCGGGGCTGTGCCAGCAGAGGACAACTAACCCCACAGCTCAGCCTATGCAGGCCCTCGCCGCAGGAAATTATCCAGTTTGGAAAACTGCTGCTCCTGAAGCTTTCCCGGGAGCGGCCCCGTGCTCGGCAGCAGCCCCCGTAGCCTGAAGCGACGGCGCTTCCTCGGAGAAGCCTGCGGAGAAGGTGACAGCAGAAGTCACCTGCAGCTGCAGGGCATGAGTTTGCCCCGCTGGGCTCGGCTCTTGCAGGCCTGGAGCTCGGGAGCTTCTCCGGCTTCAGGCATAAATCCCGGCCCAGGCGGGACGGCTTCTGGGCAGCGGTCGGGAGGATAAAGCGAGCGCTGGGCAATAAGCCCGTCTCCTTCCCAGCCCCCTGCTCCAGCTTCTACCTGCACTTGCACAGCTTTTTCCTGGGAAGATGTCAAAATATAACCCAAAATAAGAAGAAAAAAAGCAGGCTGCACAGGTCACCCCCAGAAACAGTCCTGGCACCCAGGCAAACCGAGGCAGAGCCTGAGGACGTAGCCAACGTCCCGCACCAAACCGGCGGCGCAGGCAGCTGGGCAAAACCCGTCCTGACACCTTTCCCTTTCGCCGATTTAAAAAGCAGCTACGGTTTCTCGTTCCTCACTCTAATTCATCCCCTCTCTCATTCTCTGTCCCTAATTTCCCCTAATTTTCCTGAGAAACACTACCGTAAAGCAAGAAGCTTCCTTGGGAACGCGGCGGTGAAACCCGGGGCTGCCGGGTGCGAGGGCCGCGCGGGGCCGACGCCGGCCGCGGGCCGCGAGGGAGCCCGGCGTCTGCGGGGCTTCGCTGGGAAACGAAACCCTGCTTTACACCCAGCAAAGCGGAGACTAGCCTGATTCACCTCTTGAATTTTTTAATGCTACTCCTGGGAGCACTGAAGGTAAATATGTTAATTTGACTTCAATCATGGTTCAGAAGAAAAGCACACTGTATTAGTTTAGGGTACCAAGTCTTAAAACTATTCATGCATTTCTGCATATTTTATACTCAGCAAATAAAGTTCCAAGGTTCTGTAAGGAGGCTGCGAAATTATTCCGAGTAAGCAATAATGAGGTGTGCATTATATAAGGCTGATCCTAATGGTAATCTATTATTAAAATTTAAGAGTTATAGCAGCTACATTTCAAACAGTCCTGCAGCAATTTTTCTCCTTTAAAAAGGGAAAGCGGCGTGTGGAAGACGGAGGTTAGAGACACGGCATGTTTTATCCATGCTGCACGGCGCGGCGGTCGGCAGCCGGCTGCAGCACGGCTCCCCTTGGGTAATCTCGCAGGTATTTCTCTAATTACCTCTTCCGCAGCACAGCGCTGCTTCTGCCCCGGCTACCGCGAGGAATCTCGCCCGGCTGCTCCCGCGCGGTGACAAGTCGCTGCAGGCTCGCACGCACGGCGCCCGGCTCTTGGACTGATGTTTCCCTGTACGCATCTCCCAAAACGGATTAGGTGCGAGAAAAATCAACCGGGCTCCGGGGCTGTGTGTCTCGGTGACTCCTCGCGGCTATGCTGACCCTTGATTTCTTCTGCGAGAGCCCCGAAAAGGTGCAGGGAGGACAGAGAGCCGACCAGCATATCGAAAATGAGGAGTTGGGGCCTTTCCGCCCGAGCCTCTCCCCGGCCGGTGCTGCTGCTCCGCACGGCTCGGCCGAGCCGGGACGCAGGAGATTGGCAGCGGCTCCTCCGCCTGCCTCGAGCACCAGCGACGCTTCCTCCAAGGGAGAGGCCACCCAAAACGTCGCCGCACCTTGTCCTGTAGAAAGGACGCTCTGCAGCCCAGAAAGCTTTTGGTTTGTCATTGCTCTTCTAATAAATATGGGAAAATACTACTCGCCCCCAGCCTGGGCACGGCCTCTGCCTCGGGCCAGGGTTGCTCCTCGTCTGGAGCCTTCCCGTGGTGCCGATGCCACCACGCCAGTCTCGGGGGCTGGAAATCCAGTTTTAGCTGTATTTTACAGTGCATGGCTATGATACTGAGAAAAAAATCCTTTTTAATGGAATTTCTAAGCAAATTCAGATCCCAAAGGCAATGCCCTGCCCAAAACAACGGATAATGAAACATCATAATTTCCAGGAGAAACACTCTTAGCGTGAGACCTCTCTGCCCTTGGAAGGACCTCAAACAGCGACGAGCTCTCCGCTCGGTCCACCGGACCGGCCAGGGCACGGGAAGCGCCCGGGACGGCCGGGCTCGCGGAAAGCTGGCGTTCCCTGTGTTTAACAAACGCGGTTACTCCGTTTGCCCAGTCGCGGTCGTATCACGACCCACCTGCACCGAAGGAGTTAACAGCTCTCCTGGGGCAAAGTCAGAGCAGAAGGGAGTTAGTCACCGAGGCACGCCTGGATTGCCGCGGACTGCCAGCGTAGGAACGGAGTTACCTTGGAGATGCAGCGAAGACCAGTGACCAGATATTAACTTTTAACAGCCGGCTGCCAGGGGAGAGAGAACACGCGGAACCAGCACGGCCGGAGCTGCAGAGGGACGGAGAGGCTACGACGAGCGCTCGGCGGCCGGGCCGGCGGCAGGTGAAACCCTGCCGGTTTTCGCTCTGCCTTGTGTTGGCACCTTGGTGACCATCTCGTTTGGGAAGAGCGGTCCCGCGTCACTGCGCCCACCAACATGTCCAAATCGCTCCCCGAGGGGCAAAGTCGGCGAGTCCTGCTGCAGCCGTTGACGCAGCAGCTCCAGGAGCAGGGCCCTGCCTCGGAGCAGGGACGCTGGCCAAGGCCAAGGGCCAGCAACGAACCCGTGGCCACAGACTTCAGAGTGGGCAAACTATGCCGGGCCGCGAGACACTGTCTGCCCTTGTTCTGATCTCGCCGTTGAGTGGAGATACCAACACCCAGCTTCTTCCCTCTGTCTGGGACCAGCTTTACGTGCAGGGAAATGGGCTGTGGAGCGCCTTGCACAGTGCAGCCCAGACGAGGCATAACCAAACACCACCACCAGCAAGGGGTTTGTGTCATCTTCACGTGAGCAAACGTCCCCCTCCGCGCAGCCTCGGCAGTTTACCTCCACTTCCAGGGGCAACTTCAGAGGTGGATGCAAAGGAGCAACTCGCCTGGCCACCCCCCCACCCCCCCGCCGGCTCCTCTGCCGCAGCCGGGTGCAGCGTTCAGCAGAAGGATGCTCGGCTTCCAGAAGAGGTTTCTCAACGCAGGGAGGAGCAAGGTAGCTTTCTACAGAGTAGTTCTGCACCATCAGCCCAGCGCTGGTGGCTGCCCTGTTTCTGGGGGAGGCCGTATGGGGAGCAGAAGTGACTGACCAGAGGCCGGCAAAGCAACCCCGAGCCATGCACCGCTGATGCACGGGGATGAAGACCATCGTCAGACCTCAGCTCCCTCCAACCTCGTTGCAACGCTCATCCACAGAAGGAAACAGCTTCTCAGCCAAAACAAGACAAAGGGCTTGAGCTGCACGAGATCGCTGGGCGCATCACCCGCTCCATCCCCGAACAGGGGAAACACCACGTACTGCTGAACAAGCCGTTCTTTCCAAGGGCCACCCCACAACCCCCTGTTTCTAACCCAAACTACGGTCTAATCTCCAAAGGGGGGATGCTCTTTGTGCATTGCAGTTTTGCCTGCTGACCTCACTTAGGCTCACACAGAGTGATTTACAGGGATGGGTGGGATGTGGAGCAATCAAGATCTCAGCAGCACTGCGGTACTTGCTGCAACAGACTTCAGCTGGAATTAGACCCCCGCCACCACCGCCACCACCACCGCCGCCCCTTTCAGGGGCTCCATCTCCGCAGCCCCATCTATTGCAGAAACCCGTCGCACTCCGGGCTGTTCTGCGCATCGCGGAGCTCAGCAGCACTTGCCACCTCCCTCCGTAGCAGGGAGCGAGATGAAACGCACATATTTGTGGGAGCGCCTGAACTGCAGAAAACGACCAGTCTAATTCGCATGCCATTCCCTTGGTATTTTTTCCCAGAAGGAAAAACAGAAGATGCTTTCCATAAGCAGACGATTTCAGCAGCTAATTTTACCATCACTTATGGTCGACTTTATGACTAAGATTTCATGCTGACTATATTAATCCTGTCAAATTTCAGAGTGAGAGAGAAATGATACTGTATATTTTATGGCTGCAATAACTTCTAAGCCATTAGACATGCATGCTGACATGAAAGTAATCAAATTGATTTTTTTCCTATTACAATGAAGAACTTTGTATGAGCAAATAGTCTTTCTGGCACAGGAATGAAACCCCAAGAACCCTGTGCTCACTCAGGAAATTAAGAAATCGCCACAAGACATCGTTCAGAAATTTGGGTGTTCTGCTTACTCACATGCTATTTTCACTAGAGCAGAAAGGACCATATTAGTCAACCAAACGAGCAACAAAAGACAGTGCAAGGAATTATCTGAGCTTCTCAAAGCAACGGAGAAATTACAGAAGTTGCAATTAATTGTTGCTCCCGGTATCAAAGGCTCCATCCTGCCCGTCCGCCCGCACGTGCGGCTGGTAGCAAAGGTCAGCGATAAATGCGAGCGCTGCAGGTCAAAGGTCCAGCTGAGAAAATAAGCTGCGTTTTCCACTCGGCCTCCCTCCTATTCCTCCGAGGGGAAGAGCTCACACGCTGGCCCCAAATCCCACCTGCCTGCTCCTTCATCCCCCCCCTTTTTTTTTAAACCCAATTCACAATTGCATTTGAAACCAGGAAAGCTTTCCTGAACTTACAGCAGTTGCCTAAAACCCACAATTTCAAAGCCCTTAATCAGAGGCCGACCCCGCGCCGGGCAGAGGGGACAGCGTGCCCCCCGGGTCGGGTGGGAGAGCACGGGATCTGCTGGCTTCCAGACCCCGAAAGCCGCGGTAAGCAGAAGCACCTAAGTGCAGGTGATGCCCATTACGTGATGAGCGTTTTACACACCACCCTGATAGGCAACTCTTTTTTCTTCTAAACCCAATACACAAGGATTTTTCTGTTAACTCCGGCCCCGGCACCTTCCCCCCCAGATAAACACCAGAACGTCGATACCAGCCATTGAATCACATCACACCACTTTCAGACCAAGTAACCTGCATGTCAAAAGTGTGACGCAGCCTGTGCGAAGCCTACATAGCACCTTGAAGAGGCAGGAGTACGGATGACCTCTTTGGGCTGGCAAAGAACTCCAGCTCTGAGATGCATTTAGCTGCAAACCAACATGCTTTCATGTTTCCCTGCTGAACAGAATCAGCCACCTTTTCTTTACAAAAAGAACTTAGAAATATAAAATTATAAAGCCATGATTACATGCGTTACTTAAATGAGGATCTGCTGAATGCCAATTTTAATTAATTAGTTTGCCCCACTGCAGAAGACATCTCTGAAGTCATTGGTGTCACCACTGTGTTCTCAACACGCAAAAGGTTTTCATACAAGTTATTAAACAAAATTAACTCATTTTGGATAACTTTTGCAGTGATTCTTTTGGAAAACTTAGCTTTCGTTCAAACTTAAGGTTCAGCACCTTGCCCAAACGGAAGCCGGTGGAAGCTGGGAGCCTCGCTCGCCTCTGCGCCCTTGGTTTCGGCGGGGTGGGAGGGAGGGAGGGGCGCCGCGGCAGGCGATGCCCGGGCTGCGCCGCGGCTGTTCTGGGGCCCTGCTGCACCCCCGTTCCCAAACACCCCGGCTGCCCTGGCCCCGGCAGCCTCGTCTGAGCGTTACTCACCGGCGAACCCGTCTAGACAAATGGTGTCAAAATTACGCTTTAAAGTTTTTCCCCCAAACACCCAAATCCGTAGTTTCGCAAAGGTAGAGGCGGCCTCCTGGGAGAGGCGGCCAACGCCATCAATGAGCCGCCCCGACCTCCCGGCGATTGCCATGACAACCCGGCTGCCAGCCTCCCAACACGGGTATATTCATCTGCACTCGTGTGATTGAGAATAATTAGAGGGAGATTCTGCGGGCTGGGGAGAGGAGGCGGCGGCGCGCGGAGCCGGAGCCGCCCCGCGCCGGGAGGCAGCCCCCGGCCTCGGATCCCCGCGCAAAAAAAATAAACACAAGAAAGAAGCCCAGCACCCTCTTCGGAGCCATGTGACCCAGTTCATTACAAAGAATGCCAGTTAGCAAACCTGCTAAATAAAACATTAAGCTAGAGGTAATTTGAAGCCTTGTGGATTTTGTTTTACTCAATTATTTTCTAATGCTTCGAGTTCAAGAATAAATATGCAGAAATAAAAATTAAAAAAAAAAAATGCATACCAAGGGTTTCATTTAATTCTTTTTCAAAAGAAACGAAGACATCCATACTAAAACAAAATGCCCTCAACCAAGCCGGAATTTTAATTAGATCTTTTAAGTCAGACAAGATTCTTCAAGGTTGCAAGAGTTGCTTTAGCTTTTCTTGGGCTTAAGTCTGGTCTTTCGCTTGGGGCCGTTTCCTAAGCAAAGACCGCTTGGCCGCAGCGGAGAGCCGCCCCGGTGGAAGAGCGCCTGCCCGCGCCCAGCGCCCCACAGCTCGGCTGAAGTTTCCACCTCGAGCCACCAAATTCCCCCGTGCAACACGTTCCCAAACCGAAACGAGGAGCAAAGCTCCGAGACGCCCAAGCGTTTCGTGCTCACAATTTCCATAACCCACCGCGAGGCTGACTCTGTCGGCTGGGGAAGGGTTTTCCCCCTCCAGACGCTAAAAGATAGGAAGAAGGATGGTGTCAGCCTGCGCTTCGTTTTCTGCACGCGCGACGACGGAAGCGCGGCCGCGGCACGGCCAGCGGGGATCCGCGCCCGCGGGGAGCGGCGCAGGACACCGGACGCTGCTCAGGGCACGGGCTCGGATACGAGGTCAATGGGGGAATGGGGGGAAGCCAAGGCAACGATGGGGATGATCGGTGCTGCAAATGTCCTCTGAAGAAATGCCATAAAAATCAAACAAATTTCTCTTTATACGATGCCTTTTGCGCCGAGGTTTGACTCGCCTACAGAAAGAGTAACTGGGAGCAAAAAACGTCACCAGTATTTGAAGGGATTTGGAGATCTGCCTTCGACCTGCGCAAGATTTCCTGAACGTTTCGCTGCAGGCGCTGCGGCGGGTCGCGGAGCAGAGCAGCACGACCGAGCCGGCACGCGGCGAGGCTGCCGCGCTCACGGCGGGGGAAACACCGGAAAAGAGGCGTCAACTGCCCCACGCAAGCGCTAACCCTGGTGGAAACCCCAGCGCCTCCCCGACGCCCCGCGGGACTGCTAGCGACAGCGTCCGCGGCCGGGGAAGGCACCCGGCCATGGCACAGAAAGACTTTGGAGCTCTGTGTTTGCTCTCCATTTGGCAGCGGCCAAGAGGACACCGGGAGAGATTTGCAGAAACAGGCTGAACGTCGCTGCCCTAGGGAGCCTGCACGACGAGGAACCCAGAAGATAAAAATGCACCTTGCTGCCACTGTGCTCGGAGTAAAGCATCACGCTGCTTTAACGCGCCCTTTCACTGCAGTTCCTTCAGTAGGCTTCAGAGTGCACGGGGGCGCAGGCGGTGATGCTGGCCGGGGTGAGCGGCAGCGGAGGCGGCCCCGGACAGCACGGAGCCGATCCGACCACCGTCATAATCATCACAGCCGCACCCCGGAGCCACTTTCGGGGTAATAAAGTTCTCCTCCGCGCCCCCAAGATACGCGCTGCACGCTGGCACGAGGTACAGACACAGCACCTGGCTGAGCACCGCTGCTCGCATCACACGGATAACTCTGCCCTGCTCGGAAAGTGCTTCTTTTAAAGGCCGAAAAATACCGACGGATCTCTTCCTCCGTGCGCGGCAGCAGAGGATAAACGAGGATTAGTATTCACCCGTTAATAGCGGGGGAACCCTGCAGCTAGAGGTGGAGCGAGGCAGTGCCCCAGCCTCCAGCCTAAGCTGCCTGCTGAATGCCAACTACAGCTTCCAGCTTATTTATCCAATTTGGTTTGATTTTTAAAATATTGAGTTATCTAACCAGATGCACAAAAACAGTCTGAAAATTTCCCATGCTAGTGAAAACCATCTCTGCCTTCATACGATGCTGTAATTCAATATATATCTGAATATCTGAGTATCACTGACCTTTCTCAATCACATTTATATTGTGAAACGCCTAAAGAAATTCCAGGACAAAGGCTACAGTTTTTCAAAGCAAATCTTAAGTGCCTAAAAAAATTGGGTTCTGCAGTGAATGAGCCTTTTCAACTCTTACTGCAGTCCACGGCCTGTAAATATTTTAGTAATTTAAGCTGGTAACAATATTTATTAAGATCTGTTTTCATCAATCAATCTATAATAAGAGCCTGATACCTAAAGCGATCCTCTCGATTGTAGCAGAGTCTGGTTGCCGTGTTGGAAGGAACCACCCTGAACCGATAAAATTAGTTTCTATTAGAAAAAAAGAATAAAAAAAAGAAGGAGGGACGAAGTCAATGGCAAAATTCAGAGACCTCAGCAAGGGCCAGGATTTCCTCCGGGCACGTGCTGGTGCTCAGACCGGGGAGGGGGCGATGCCAAGCCCAGGAGGACCAACATTCGTGGCCCGGTCCCTGACCAGGGCCCCTCGTTCAACAGGGTCACATTGCTGATGGGGACGCAGGTTATTAACGTAAATATTGGGAGTTTGGGGACCCCGATGCTATTCACTTTATGCTATTTGTAAAACATCAGCCTAGCTATACGCGTGCCGCTGCTCACGGGGACGGTGGTGCAACGGGCACCTGCCCCTTGCAAGTCTGATAGAAAACCACCAGATACCTTCAAAGAGTGATGAAAATTAAACAGAGCGTACAGTGACCATCAGTACAGATGTGAAACAACGATCTAAAAATGAAAACTCTCCCTGTCTGCTCCTGAACCCAGGGGGTAGAGTATCCCCCCCCACACCACCACCCAAGCCTCATTTTAAAATTCATACTTTATCAGCTTGAGTCGAGAAAATCCAGCAGAAAGGCACAAATGGATTGTGCTAGTAAGCAGAAAAACTGTTACATCTTCTGAATGTAATTTTGCCAAAAGCTTCTGCACAATTTTTTTATGTCACGCTTTGCATTATGAAGGAAATTTCTTTTTAGAAGAACAGGAGAACGATTTGCATAATATTCTTTGCAAGTTAATATCAGCCTCTGATAATGATCTCTGCATAATGCAGAAACGTTTGAGAAGACTGTTACAACACTAAGTAATCATATTTTAAATTATGTTTCCCTTTATAGAAAGGTGTTGCAAAAACACACAGACATGAAATCTGTCTGTTGAAGTCCCCAGCACCACCTGACCATCTTCCCACTATTCTACTGTTACATATTGCAACATTGGCTTTCAAAAATCTTACAAAACAAATTACACTGCAACAGTCTGGCTTCACAGAAGGCAGAGCTTTTTCCTGTGCTGGTGCTCCGGCACATTAGGTTTCACAAGAGCTCCTGGTGCACGGCACAAGTTAAGCAAGCGCCACGAAATTAAGATGTAACACGATTAGACAGGCCGCGCCAATTAAGGCGGATTCTTGCGGCCGGGTTCGCGCGGCGCTGGCTCGCGCCGAGCTACTCGCGCGGCCGCCACGCGTTAACGCCGAGCAGAGGTGGCAGCATCTGGGCAGGCTTTAATTGCTCCCTGGTACCAGTCACGCTCTTTTATCCAGTGGCTTGTTTTGCCTCGCTGACGGCGAAGCCCGTTACAGATGCTCAACGCTGACTGTACGGCCACGGCCACTGCGCCGGCACCTACTCCCGTCCCCGCACAAGCGCCGGTGCCATGACCAGCGCGTGGAGGTGGTGTCTCCTCTGGCAGCAAAACCCCTCCTGAAACCTGTCCAAGGGGATGGGATGTTGTCCGGCCCAGTACAAGATCCCACCCCATTGCTAACACCCAACCGGGTCAGGAACCAAGTGCCCCAACCTAGAATAAAACCATGGAAGAAGCTCAGCCGGGTTCTCAGGACAAAGCCTTGCACAAGACAGCAAGGTTCAGAAGTCGTGTACTGCAGTTAAGCAAAGAAAGCCAAGGTGCCACCCAGACAACGGTACCTCGAGCCATGCGGATGACGCAAGGGCCTCGGAGGCGGAAGAAGGCGCGCGGTGAACCTGCCGCGGAGGCTGCGCTCTGCAGCACTGGCTCACCAGTGCCACGAAATGCCCTGGAGATCAAGTCCCCCAGCCTCTGCCCATACCATCTTCAGGATCAGAAAGGGAAACACATCTAGTCCAGTGAGCACTACCCACATCCATAACACGTGCACGTACAACAGGGTAGAATTCAACTTTGAGGTTTTCTTTCCCCCACCTACAAAGCTAAGAAAATTCAAACACCAGATCTGTGTAGTCGAGACACAGAAAACAGCCTCCTCCACCTCCGAGCAGCTCCGCAAGGCGAGCTGCCTCCACGCGGTGGTTGCACTCAACATGGACATTGCAACAGAGACCTGCGGCTGGTCCTCTCCTCTTTCGGTAACTCGCAGAGTTTGTTCAGCTCCATTCGCTGACCCGGGAAGAACCAGCGGTGCAAGTCCTCAGAGCGCATCCAGGCTGGGACGCTTTCAGGGAGCAGTTTTGCAGACAACCAATGCCACCAAAACACGGCTATCAGCAACGCTGCACGCGCTTGGACCTCCTCGCCGAAGCTCCAGGGCACTGAGCCTCCGCACAGCAGGTCGGACCATAACCCGGCCGCCCGGCCAGGCGCTTTGCAGCATCCTGCAAGATCCCAGCGTGCCAACGGGGACGCGCGGGCGCTCGGGCTCATAGCCCAGCAGTTCTCTACTGCAGCCCCTGACCTTCTCTTCATACCTTTAAGAGGTTTCACACGGCTCCTGCGTCCCGCGGCAGGCTTCCCCGAATGCCTCCCCAGCGCTCTGCCCTCTCGCTGCCAGAAACACAGGCGCTGAACCGGCCAGCGGCGCCTCGCGTCTGCTTCGGAGACGACGTACCAGATTCTTCCGTAGCTGCAAGATTTCTCTAACAGAGCCCGGTCAAGCAATTAAATGCAAACTGGAGGTGAAGAACCCAACACACAGATGTGAAAGCGGCCAGCACGAGGCCTTCAAATGCTTCCGCTGCACCTGCAGAACAACGATTTCGTGCGAGGGTCCCCGCAAACAGCAGCGTGCTCAATGGATTTGCCCATCTCCAGCCTCGGAGGACAAAATCAAAGCCGATCCTTTCCCACAATTACAGAAACACCACGGAGCGCAGGGGTCAATCCGCTCACGCGCTGACCGGCCAGGGAGACTCGGGCTGTGCAGGCGGAGGAGGCCGTAACGGCGTGGCTCCCGCTGGGCAGACGCTCACCATTACTTCATGTTGCTTTATAAATAAATGCGATTGAAGTGTCTACAAACTGCTTTATGAGTCTGGGGAAAAATACTACCTGGAGGTGGGAGGGGGGTACTTCAAGACGGTCTAGATAAGTCATGACTCTCACGAACAGCGTTGTCCCCACCGTGCTGGTGGCCACGCCAAGAGCAACGCGCGCTGGCGGTGGGGCGTGTGCAGCCGGGGGGGGCCGACCCCGGGCTCAGCAAGCAGCAGCTTCTCTCCTGGATGTGGACAGGAGCAAGCCGTGCCCCATCCTCAGCGAGGTGCCGGCGGCAGGGCTTTTCCCACCGCTTGGGCAACGGCGGCGACGAGCCGGCAGAGCTCCCTGCCGCAAAGTCCCCGGCCAGCGCCCTGCTTCTCGCAGCCTGGGTCCGAGTAAGAAAGGGGTCCGTGGAGTTTGATAAAGAACGAGTGGTCTCGGTAAGACCTGCAGGCAAGGAAAAACCAAACAGCTCCGGGTCTACCTGCAGGCAGAGCGATCGGTGCAGTGCAATTGCTGCCAGCAACGTCGAGCTGCAAAGTACCTGCACTCGCTGCCTCGCAGGACGTGCAGCGATTTTGTCACTTGGTTCTTCTGCATCTTCTCGAACCCGTGTTCCCTTCCCACCCCGCAGGCAGCAGCTTCGGAGATGCTCCACGGAGCAGGAAGCTAAGGCCTCCCTTCTGCGCCGTTTCCTCTGCCTAATCCAGATCAGCCAGCAAGGACCGTGGCTCACCTCACCAACACTGCGCCAGAGCCGACTGGGTGCCGAAATCGGCACGGCAATCTGTGGACAGGAGGGTCACTACCAACAGCACCAGCACCAGCAGCACCAGCACCAGCACCACCAGCACCGGCTCTGCAAGCCAGTCCAGAGCCGCGGCACCTCCGGCAGCAAGGAGCATCGCCAACTCTCTCTGCCCCGACTCCGGAATAAAACAGCATTGCCCTGAACGCCTGCTTCACACAACCAAAGCGCTACGTGCAGATTGAGCCCAATGTGAATTTTTACAATTTTCTACCAAAAAAGAAGGAAAAAAACCAAAACGAAACTGAAAAGACCAGTTACGAGCTTGCCTGAAGTGGCTCTGAAGTTACCCGGCTGGAAACGCCACGCGCTCGCCGTGCCAGCAGCGCGCCCTGGGGAAGGTCCCGGGTCCCGTCATTGTCCCCCCTCGCATGGATCCGGCTGCATCCCGGAGCCTCCCACGCCACGCGGTTTGCGGGTCCGCACGGATGCTGGCGTGTCCTGCCGGTGCTCCGCGGTGGCTCTGCATCCCGCCTCCGAAGGCAGGTTAACCCGACTGCCGCGACACCCCGGGTTTCCCCGCGGGCACCAAACGGTGCGGAAGGGGGGCAGCCCAGGCCCGCGGAGGGGGAAAAAAAAGCTAGCCTTAACCCAAATATTGTGTACGCTGCAGAAAAGCTATTAAAAAAATATCACTTAGCCTCTAGAAGTACTGTTTTGGAAAGAGAGGGGAAAGATGAAGCCGTCGCGGCAAATCACCCCTCGCTCTTCATCCCTGCCCTCCTCCCCGGGGCCTGCGCAGCCGCCGCCGCTCCGCGCGCCGCTTCTCGCCTTACAGCCAGCGCGGCCCGAGGTCACGCGCGAGCCGGACCGCAGGGGACGGGGACAGTCCCGGCTCCGGCTGCAGCAGGATCCGGGCAGGGCAGCGGGTCTGAGCCCACCTAAACGGCCAGCGGCCGCTCCTGCTCCTACTTTCCGACCAGCTTCTCTCCCTCCCTCCCTCCCTCTCCTTCCCCCCTCCAAACCCCACGGTAGTGCCGCGCTCAGCAGGGGTCACTGCAGAATAAGAATCGCCGAGTCAAGGGACGCAGGACCAGAAAAAAAAAGGAAAAAAAGAGGAACGCCTGAACGGCCTCAAAAGTTGCACGACGCAGATTTCATTAACATTTTAATTGTAACGTATCTTTGCAATCTTCTTTCACACTGATGGTTTTATCTGCTTCAAAAATAGGGAAAAAAACTGCTGACAACAAAAATATCAACACACAAAAATTAACGGAGGGAGCTCGGTGCTGCCCGGATGCAGCGCGGGAAGCCGGGCCGCGGCGGCAGGAGCAGCGCCGTGCCGGCCGCCCGGGTTCAGGGGGGGTCCCGAAAAATAACCCCCCCCCAGCCCCACAGACACATCGGGGCAAGGCGACAGCGGCACGCCAGGCCTCAGGGAAAAAGGGAAAAAAAAGGGAAAAAGAAAACAAAAGGTACTTATAGACAATCGCTGCACAGGGGGAAAAGCCTGTCGAGTTGCTCCTGTTTGAACGTACAGCTCATAATCGCTTAAAGTTTAAAAACCCACCTCTGCTCTGCCTCCAAACATTCGCTTAAAACAAGTTGAACTTAAAAAAAAAAAAAAAAAAAAAAATTGCTAATGAATCACAGTTCCTAGCAAATGAGCAATTGCAGTTGACACAATGAATTATGCCTGAAGCAAGCTGGGAAGCATATTTTGCAAATGATCTCATCCACAGGCAAACCTGGCATGACACTTGATTTGCTAAAAAAGACACAAAGGCTGTCAAAATCCCTGTCACTTCGCGAATAAAGGCAGGTAGGGAAAGGCAGCAGCCTCACCCGCTCCAGCGCGCTCAGCCGAGTTCTCAAGTTCAGTGCGGGCCCGATTAGAAGAAAAAATAAACAAATAAAGAGTAACCCCCCCACTTCAGGTGCGCCCAGCAAAACCAGCCGGTCTGGAGCCCGCGGCGGCGGGTGGCTACCGGGGCGAGCGGCAGCGGCGGGCGACCCTCTCGCTGGCCTTGAGGCTCCAGGAAACTTGCGATTTCATTTAATTCCCTCCAGCTGATTGCTTACGTTTTATTTCTTTAATTGCATTCACCCAAATTCAAGGAAATGTAAAATATAAATATATGAACAACTAGAGTGCAGCCTTCGCTTTTGGTCCTCCCGCCCCCTGCGCTGCAGCATCACGGGGGCTCGCGGGGACCCGCTCCCTGCCGCCCCGCGCGGCCCCTCCGCTTCCCCGCTCAACGTCCCGCTAAAAAGCCGGCCTGGCTCGTAAAACCCAGGAAAACACAAACCCACGGCCGAGGCCTCTTTCCAAGCCCATTTTGTCGGCCTGGGTATTTTTAAATGCATCGTAGGGAGCGAGGCGCCAGCGCAGCCGCATCGTCGCTCTGCCCGGCTGTTTCACCAGGTTCATCCCCGACCCGGCGGCCCCCCGCGACCCCCCATCCCGCCCCACCTCGCGTATCCGCAGGCCAGCAGCCGGTTTAAGCACCATCGTGTCACTAAAGGCAGCTTTCGCCTAAAGCGCCTGGCCGCGGGGGGACAGAGCCCAGCGCGAGCCCTCCGGAAGGCCCGGCAGGGAAAGCGGACTTTATAATAAAACGATCTAAAATAAACATTTCCATTGCAAGTGGAGAGGGTTTGCACCGCGAGCGGAGAAGCGCGCACGAGTCCGGAGGCTCCTCCGAAGCGAGCGCGAGTCTCACCAGGGCTGCGAACGCGGAGCCAAGCAGACTCGCACGCGTTTGCAGTCACGCACCGGACGGCAGCGACCGGCAGCCCAGACGCCACGGGGAGAGCCGCCCCGGCGAGCCCGAGCCCGCTGGAAACCCAGGCTCCGCGCTCGGCCAGCGCGGGCCCGTAGAGCCACGTGGAGCCCTGCTGCTTACGTATTTACTGCAACCCGACTTTCATTTGACCCTTTGCATTATTTTAGTGAGGGCTGGAAGGCTTTTCTTTTTTGGGGGAGAAATTTTAGGTCCTATAAATCCATTCTTCCCCTTTAACGCTAAAATACCGCAATTTTCCTCCTGTGAAGCCTTAATTATAAAACCTCCTCAGGAAAAGAGAAATACAATAGCTACATCCATCTCCAGCGGACTGGGGAATGACATTTATTCTCAGAATAAGGACGACAATATCCCTAATTATTTTATATTTGCGGCTTACTTTGGCTCAAACCATCATTACCTCCATCATCCGTGCCTCGAGGTCACGCACTCACCGTCCCAGGCTGGGCGAACGGCAGTAATTCGGCTAATAAAAAAGGTTCGGCTTTATCCTTTTTAGTTGGAAAGTTTTATTTAATAGCAGGCTTTCAGCAGATTAATAAGGCGTGCGCTTTGCTTCGAGCTCTGCCCGAGTACGATGCTTTCGAGCAGGGCAGGGCGCGTTTTGCTATAGCAAAACCTCTTCTCCATGCACGGGAATATCAACTTTGAGCAGCCAATACGTCCCTGAGTGGGCAGCGATACCTCGGGTTTGTTTACCGATTTCGACTTCTCCTCCTGTTTAATATTTCAGCCGGCGAAGGCGAAGCAGCATGCCAGAGCATCAATTACGCAGGACGGGAGCCCGGCCTGGGGAGCGCGTGGGGCTGCCCGCGGCCCTGCCAGCGCCGCTCCCAAGGAGGAAGCGCACAGGCGAATATTCAAATCAACGGAGCGGCACGTAATGGAGACTTGGCTTTAAGTGAGCCGGCACTTTGCTGTTGGTACGTATGGGCGAGCCTGGCGCGGCGCAGTACACAATGTACCGCTGTCATTTTATTTCCCTACAGCAGGGAAGATGTTTGGAGAAGTCCTTGAGCACAGCAAACGCACTTTAACTACAGCGCGCTGCAGACTGCAGCACGAACCGTAACACGCCGGCGTTCGGGAAGGCACTTATCCAATAAAAACCCAGCAACGGACCCCAGTTTTTCCACACTTATACATGAGGGCGCAGACAACACCCTGCGCCTTGCTGGCTGCGGGGAGAGCGGGCAGCAGGGCCCGTCCCCGGCCGCCCCAGCCCAGCGCCGGGCTCGGCGTGTGCGAGCGGGGGGTCTGCGCGTGGAGATCGCCCCTTGCAGCAGCAGCATTTTCCTCCCCTGGGAGATAAAGTGCAAGCCGGGGGGGGCACGGAGCCCTTAAAAAAAAAAGCAAACAAGCACTGCGGCCTCCGCGGGAAGGTGCCGCTAATACCCCCCCGATTCCCACGTTTATTTCGCCAGGGGAACGCGGCTCGGCGGGGCGGCAGCGGCGAACCGGACCGGCGCCGGGGCCGGCTC
>PTFA01000008.1:3094268-3110517 GCA_003342895.1 Casuarius casuarius
TAAATTTAAATAGCTCCGAAACGGGGTGTGCAATTCTGCTGACAGCTGCATCACATGATGTGCCAAATTCTCAGTTACCCACTTCTCTTTCAATAAAAGGAGAAATTTTCACCCTTCTCCTTGAAAAAGAAACTTCACTTGGCATGTTAATAATTTTCACCCTTCTCTATAAAAAAAAAAAGTTCAGTCAGCAGATTAATTTTGAGAATGGCATAGCAGAAAAATCGTGGAGGGAGGTGGATGTTTTCATATTAAAACCAAACCTCTCATGCCGTTATCTTGGTTAGATAGAGCTGGCATTCACGCTTCAGCCAGGATGCAAAAACTAGGATGAAGAAAATCACAAAATTTACCACAACAACACAAATTCAGCCTGTTTACAGCAGTTAAGCGACCATTTTCTGTGGAAGCGTTTCTGTTCTATCCGCAGTTTTAAAACGCAGATAGTGATTTACGCGACTTCCTCGCCGGCGTGCCACACGCGGGGTATTGCTTCTGCTCGCGGCCGCGCCGCTTCAGCGCCCGCCCGACGCGGAAACCGTGCGAGACCCGGGCCGAGGGGGTCTTTTTTGTGGAGTGCCCAAGTCGGCGGGGTCCCTACACTTAACTCCCCGCCGCGGCGAGGGGATGACTGGCCCCACCGGCGCGGGGAGGCTGAGAGCCTGGTGACCGGCATCTGGAGGGATGTGGCCTCAATTTTAATGCCACGGGAAGGTGTCCCCGCACGGCGAGCTGGTATCCGGGCTGACCGATAATGCTGCAAACTGGAGACGGATTCAGCCCGGGATGCCGCGCGCAGGACCCCGCCACGCTCCCGAGCGGGCTGAGCTCCCCTTCGCTCTCCTGCACTGTTCCCCAGCTGGAAAAAGCCTTTAGGTGCCGCCTACGGAAGCAGCGTTCTCCGAGGTGGCCCTGCCCTAGGCTTGGGAGCGAGGGCAAATTTTCCTTCCAAATTCCGCTCCGCAGTCTAAAAAAAAAGTTCGTTTTTCCTCCCTGTTTCCCCAAACCCAGAATATTAAATCACTGCACCTGTTTGCCTGATTAAAGTGAGCGGCGTTAGCCCCATGTCTTCTAAACAAATTTCAAAGGAATAACAAAACCTCTTTAAAGCCTGAGCCTCTTTCTGTCTCTTTTGCATGCAGGATTGTGTCAGGACTTCTTTGAATCTGGAAGTTTCTTTTCTCTCACGCTCTCATTTATCATTTTGAGGCTGCTTTTAAATCTGCAGAAAAATATCCCCATATTTTAAAAATCAACATGAGATGCTTAGAACTGCTTAAGGCTGAGGAATTTCATTAGCACTCGACACTTTAAAAAACAGTGTCGGGTCAGGACAAACACATTTTCTTTGGCGTGCAAGATAAAATCACTTTTTAGAAATGATGCATGAGAAATATGTCCCCAAACTGCACGCCGAGATAAAGCGCTTGTGCTACCTCCCAAATGCGACATCCCCCCCCTTTCCTTATGCTGAGCACTGCAGAGCCTCCACGTTATGCCATAACCGTCCCGACACCTGCGGGGATACCTACTCTCGGCTGTGCGGAGAGGGAAATGGGGCCGATGGGACCGGCTTGGCCGCTGTGCGCCGCAGCGGAGGAGCCGAGGTTGGTGCAAACGGCCTCAGCGCCGGCCCGGCAAAGCCCAGCTCGGGAAGCTCCGTCCTCGCCCGGCTGCGGCAGCAGGACAGAAAATCGCCCCACGTGAAGCGCCCGGGGCCTCCCGCGGTTTTGGGAGCAGAAAGCACAGAACCAGCTAATGCTTCAGCCCAAAGACCATCTTGGCTCCCTCCAGCCATTTAAAAAAATGCTGTGTGCTGGAGAAAGAAGCGTTTCTTAAGTACCGCTGATGTTTCAGAATGGCTCCGGGGCTAGAGAAAACATGTTTATTTACTACTGTGCTGAGTTTAATGCAAAAGATTGGTTCAGAGACGAGAGGAAACCAAATAGGCAACATTTGCAGTAATGTCTGCAAAGTGTTCCTGCACTGATGAAAATATTTTCTTTCTCTCTCTTTTCCTCGCTTTTTTTCTTTTTTTAATCTAGCATTTCAAATTGCAGAACAGCTTGAGGGCTGGAGAAATCACTGGCTAAACTAGCCGGCATTTACGCTCTCGCAGTGGAGAAGCTCACTTCTTTTTTTTCCATCAGAACAGTAGCTCGGTGAAGCAGAAGAAATGATCCTGCGGTCTTACAGCCCATTTGAAGGCTTTCGGGGTGCAGCTCTTAGCCAGTCATTAAGGCTTTAGGGAAAACTTTGTTCCTCCCCGGCTGTCAAGCACGAAAGACATTAAAGACAGCTGAGACATGGTGCTCGCTCTCCAGTTTTCTTTGTAGGTGGGTCTGGAGGTGCTGGTGTCGGGCACCTGGTGCGGCCGGGTACCGGGCTCGGCGCGGCCGGGGACCCTGCGGCACACGGTGATGCGCGGAGCGCTGCGAGCGCAACCTGCAAGCAGAGGACAAACATATTCCGTGCGGACACGCGGCTTCCTGGCAAATTCGGTAGCGAACAAGACCTACAAGATCTTTTCCTGTCCCTGCCTCGGGACGCGCAGGCGCGCTGCTCTCCTCCGCCCGCCCCAGCCGCGGCACGCGCGGGTCCGTGCCAGGGCAGGCCGGGCAAGGCAGCGTTCGCCGGGAGCGGTCCTCCAGAGGGCTTTGCAGGACGGATCCATCGTCAAATCTGGGCAAATTTTTATAGCTGGGATGTGAGTTGTCTTTGTAGGTAGAGAAATTATCGACCCAGTGCAATGCGTCTGCAGCATCCGCACTGCGCTGTGGGCTGCAAGGCGACCGGGCGGGGGAGGAAATCACCCCCAGCAGAAACCCTTGCTTTGGCGATGCATTTAGCTACGGCTGCAGCGTAACTGGCGTCCGCATGGGAGGGGAGCGGCTGTGGCAGCTCTAGCACAGCCTTACTGACTTCCTTGGGATTCGAACACCATCATGAGCAGCAGCAAATGATAAAGCGAAATGTATTAGAAACCCCCATTTGCCTGTTTTATTCCTCCAAGGCAGAGGGATTTGCCTTTTCTCTCCCCATCGCACCAGGCGAGCCAGCCGTGCTGGTGCTGGGGTTTGCGTGTTGTGCCCTGGCCTGCAGGACCAAAAACAGCCACTCGTGTCCTTGTGCAAAGCTAAAACACCCAAAGCGAGGAAAAAGCACTGCAAAGTTATTTCCGTAGGTGCTGCCCGGCGGGAGCGCGGGTGCTGTGGGGGCTCGGTGGCCCCGGCGAGTGGCATGGCTGTGGCCCGCGTGCACGGGGCAGAGTTAGTCTCGGCTCTCAGCAGCATTTCTCTTCGGATCGGGGCGGTCCGTGGCGATGCGGCCAGGTGCGAGCCGGGCCGCGTGGGAGGACACGCGGGCTCCGGCCACACGGCGTGACCGGCGAAGGCTGGAGGCACGCGGGAGCACGGAGCACATGCCCGTCCGTGCCAGCCCCGGGCCGGCGGCTCCCGCCTCTAGCAGCATCACCCTGTGCTGGTCACACTTGGCCACGGAGCTCAAAACGAGCTTGAATCTAGGTTTTACACCTGCCTTTCCTTTCACAAAATGGAGATAAAGAGGTTAAATGACAACCTGTGGCCATCACCGGAATTTATCCGATTGCTCCGACTCGTTAGTCTTTTGCTCCTCTGCTCCTTGACCGCTTTGTAGCGTCTTCGTTTCACTTCCCGCTCTGGAATGACACTCTGCTCCCATCAGGGAGTCCTTCTGGCACGTATTTCACTGGGAAAGCTTTAACCCTGCGGCAGTAAATCTCTCCTGGGTCACAGTGGGTCTCATTCCAGCCCAGACATGTTTTCATGTCAGCCCTTGAGAAGCCTCCCGGGAGGCCCAGGACTCAAAATTGGCATTTTGATGGTGTCTGAGCTCTTTGAACCCGACCATGACCCTGGGAGATAGCTGCCATTTCAGCCGGCTCGTAACGTCAGTAATTGCTGTTGTCCGGCGCGATCGGCCGCGATGGGACGATACGCGGGGGACGATACCTCGCTGCAGCGGACCGGCCCGGGGGGGACGGCGGCAGCACCGCCGCGGCGCGGGGGACCAGCTCCCGAGGTCCCTGCGCAGCTGGACCTGCAGGACGCAAGGAGGCAACTTCTCACGCGGGAAAGCCTCTCGTTTGGTGTCTTCGGTGCATATTCGGCTCAGTTATTGCTGCCTCCCTCCCGCCCTGTCCTCTCTCGGCACGAGGGCCCCAGCCACACCTGTGCTTTGGCCCAGCCAAGTTAATGTTAATCAGAAAATGGAAAGCAGATTTCACCCATCTTGCTGCTCTAGGTAGGGCCTCGCTGGGTGAATGTCGCCATTAACATAACGAAGTTACTCACGGAGCAGGACACTGCTCAGCACGAGCCAGTGTGATAGAACTGGGTTGTAATAGTTGCTAATTTTTGTAGATAAAGTCAACAAAGTCAGTAGAGTCCTGAGTGAGGCATCTGGGTAAGGCGCAGGCATCTCCGTGCCACGCAGCCAACATGGTGCAAATGGTGGTTGTTTTGACTACAGCCAGGCTCACTGTGGTTTACATTAAAATGATTAGGAATAAGTTAAAATAAACAGAAACAAGAGTGTCTCTAAGGAGGCTGCACCGTCTGAACTAAACTGGTACAAGGTCATGTGCTAGAAAGGTTTCACTTATTTGTAAATACGGAAATCCTTGAGCTCCTTCCATGAGAATCGCTCCAGCAGTGCGAGGCGCTGTTTGCTTCCGCGCTTGGCCTCCCACGAGACGAGGGCAGGGCAACAGAGAAAAAGCATCATTGGTGACTTTAAATAGTTATTTATTACATAATTGTACAGTCGCCATGAAAACAAGCGGAGAGAAAACCCAGTCCCGGGAGGCATTTTTGCTTTGGGTAGGTGAATTCACATGCCAATGACTAATTTTCTCGGCTTAGCTGAATTTCCTGGGCTCTGACGCTGGAAGGAACCGCTGAGGCTCCCGACCTCCCTGTACGCAGACAGCAGACTTTCTCCAGGAGCAGCGTTAAACTAAAGTTTTTAGAAAAACATCTAATTTCATCCTAAAAACTCCAGGTGTCGGTGGACAGATATCTCTTCTTGTAAATTATCCTGATATTTAATTGCCTTTACTGCTAGGAAATTGTACTTAATTTGAATTGGCCGCCAGGGTGTTTTGTCCTGTCTCTCTTCACAAGATTAAAATACCTTTGCTCTCAGGTATTTTTTCCATGTGCAAGGATCTAGCTACTTCTTGGCTCTCTCGTCACTTAAATGAAAAAATTGCGCTTCCCTTCTTCCACCCCTTCTCTGGCTCACGGCTTTGTCTTTAGGGCCTGGCCGCGCACTCCGGCTCCCAGGCTCAGTACCGTTGATTTGGCTGCGTTAGTGTGTGTTTTTTAGGGTACAGCTACATTACCAAGCAATCCGGGTGACTGTGCAATGATCCTTGTTGGGTTTAGCTTCTGCTGCATCGCGTTGTATCCGAGGCCACTTATTTGCTGCGAAGACTTTGAGGCTCAGAAAGCAGCAGCCCTCCCCGGCTTGGCAGGCGGTGTGAAACGGGGCTCTGCGTTGCCCCGTGGATGCCGAGGACGCCGAGCAGCACCGTGCAATATCCTCCTAAAGCAGAGCCCCGACATGCTGACCGCAGCGTTTGCACCTACTCCATCTCGTTTTTCTGACCTAATGCAACAACCTCTTGAAAAGCCATCACTTTTCCAGGCTCTTTCCGGGATAATGATTTTACCCTGTCTCTAAAGGGCCCCAAAGAGGCCGCTGAGCACCTAAACGGTGTCCGGTCCCTCCCAACGACCCCTCACCTTTCCGCAACTTCGATGCAGAGAATCACAGCTAAGATGCCTTAAATCCAGCAGCTCGGGCCACCTCGGGAGGGGCAGACGGCTCCGGATCGCCCGGAGAGCAGCGGTGCCCCGGCGGGTCCGTGTCCAGCCAGCGCCCGCGCCACCGGGGCGGCTTTGGGGCGTCAGCGCTGCCCGGCCGCTCGCCCGGCCAGGGGACACGACCGGGCGGCTCTGCACCGCGAGAGCACAGCGAGGACGTAAAGCTGCCTGCGATGGAGTCGGACATCTGATTTTTCTGAGTTTAGTGCGTAAATGAAAGACGGGCATAACCGGTCCGTGCTTCCCCTTCGCTCTCTCGGCAGCACGTTTTGGGTTGAACTGTCGGTGATGTGACAAGTCACTGCTGCCAGAGAAGGATTCACGAGCTGATCTTTCCATGCTGGAGGTGGGAGCGGGTGACCTTGAGCTGCCCGGAGAGGCCACCCTGGTGCTCGGCTGCGCCCCGGGTGATGCAGGATGCTGTCACCGTGGAGGATGCCCTCGTCCTCTCCCTTCTCCACCCGCAAAGCAGACACCGAGCCTCGCAGCGCACCGGAGTTACACCCAGCCTAGCTGGCTACGCAGGTCCTTTTCCATCACCGTTTGTCATAAAATTTGGGAAACGCCGTCTTTGGCACGAGGCCGGTTGGCTTTAGTGGCTCCATCGGCTGAAATGTGGTGTCACCAGCCGGCTCTGCTGCGAAGCGGCTGTTTCCCCACTGGGCATGGACCAAACCAGCAAAGCTTCTGCGCCAATATTGACACCCCCGAAGATTTTATTTGTTGATATCAGCACGTGGGGAGCTGAACCGGTGGCCCTGGGCTCCCACCTCCTCCTGCGCTGGCCGGTGACGGCTCGGTGACACCGGGCCGCTGCAGAGGGGGTGGAGCAGCCCCACCTCCCCTGGGGCTCCGGGCTTGAGCCAGGCATCGCCTCAAGTACTTCTGCAGGACGTGAGAATAGCCCGGACTGGTATTTAGAGCTATTGAGAGGATCTTGCGGATGACTGGGGATAACTTCATGATAAGAATTTTAATGTCTTATGACTGCGAAATTTCCTAAACATTTCACTCCAGCATACTGTGAGAATGACCTAAGAAAAGCGCAGCTGACTGTCAGCAACTTGCTTGGGCTCTTCTATCCCATCGGCTAACCCTCTCCTTCCCGTGCTCCCGCTCCCTTTTCCCGCAGGAGAGCAGGGAGCACCGTGCTGGCGACGCAGCTCGGAGGCAGCAGGCCCCTGCGCGGGCCAGGCACCTCCGGCAGGGACTGTCTAGCCTAAAACTCAGCACAGCGCAGCGAAAGGAGAGACGTTTGTGAAAAAAAAATTAGCTCATCCCTAAATTCCATAAATCCCTGCAAAATGCAAGGCAAACCCAGGGAGGATCCGTAATCACGCCCGGAGAGGATGCCTGGCCGGAGGTGGCTGACACTGAGAGCATCTCCTGACCTCATGCAAGTTGGAAAGAGCTCAGCAGATTACAGGATTGGGCCAAACAGCTGTATTTTAGCAGTGAGGCAAGTCGAGAAACGACGAGCGGAAAAAATGTGCTGCCTCGTGGAGTCGCTGCGCAGGTAGCGGGATGCTGCGCGGGGCGGCCCCGGCTCTGCCGGCCCCTCGCTGCTGCCGGCCCAGGGCCACCAGCTTCAGCCGCACGTCGCTGCTCTTCACCCGCTGGCGTCTTTGGGGAACAGGCTCCGTCACCCCTCCATCCCCTCCGGGCACGGCACAGCTCCTGCAAGCTGTGACCGTTTGCTGCGTCGGTGCAAGCGCGGCCGTCACGTGTAGGACGACCCGAAGGGGCTAATGCAACGCGGGAGGGGACACCAGCCCGTCGGAGGTTTGCAGTGACCCTCTTGCCTATGAAAGCTGCCTTAGAAACTGTGTTTAGGTAAAATCACACCAAGTTCTCTCTCACACCGGGATAAATGCTCCAATTTGTTCTGCAGCGTTAACAGAGGATTTTTATATGGCAGCTAAGGCAAAAAGCAAACCCAGGAGATGACCGCTCTCCTGAAGTGGGTGCACTGCACACAGAAGATCCCCAGAAGGTCTCCTGCTGCTGAAGTCAAGCCAAAACTCTTAATATTTTCCACACAAGCAGAATGTGATCTTATCACAGGAGCCGCAGCCAGAGCCCAAGCGCTGGCACAGCTCCTTCACTAGTGTCGAGAAAGTCTGGGTTTGAGAAAATTTCGAGTCATAACGGTCGCTCCCAAGGCACGCTGTTACTCCGTGCGCCGTATTTGCCCTGACAGCTTCACTATTAAAAATGGAGGGGAAAACCGAAGAAAAGGCGTCACTTTGGGTCTCCCTGGACGATGTTATAACTGATGAGAAAGCGCTTCGCCACCCCGAGATCTATTCAAAAGACGACTTTGGCTTATTAATTTCCCATCAAATTTCCCACTACAGTTCTGAGAGCTTTTGTTCCCCATTGTTATAAGACGGATTTCCAATCCGCTCTTCATTAGCGGCTCTGCAGCAAGGCGACGTCCTGTCTGGCCCCGGCCCCATTCGTCGTGTACCTGCGCTGAGCTGTTCCCCCTCCGGTCGAGGCAGGATTGTACGTACGGGAGCGGGAATGAATTAGGAATTAGAGTACCAGCTTATGCACACAAAAGCATGGAAAAAACCCTACTGTGATTTACCCACATGGAGTTCAATAAACATTAGATCTGATGGCATTCATCGTTTTTTCATAGCATGCTCGATTACCGCTTCAGTTATTGCTCAAATGACATCATTCCTGGCACAGGAATTGATTGATTTTTTAATGAATATTCATATGGCATTTCAGCCAGGAGTAGGCATTAATATTCCAAGAAAGAAGAATGAAACGTACATCCTAATTTAATGAATGATTGTAAATATGTATCTGATGGATAATGCGACTATGAACATGCAAAAAGGCATCCACAGCCACTTCGGGTGTTTTTTGCAGGAATGAGGGAGGATGCGGGACACCGGGAGGGCATGGGGCAGAGGCGGGATGGGGCAGCAAGGCGACTCGGCCTCTGCTCTGGCCCAAAGCACGTTGCTCGCGGTCCCCACGTGCACCTGTGTCCGTCAGACGCTCCTCGGGTGCCTCCCCGTCCTGGGTGCTGATGCTTAGGGGATGCAGCAGTTGTGGCGATCCGGCGGTGACGACCGGCTTGGTCCTCCCCTCGCTCGTGCCAATCCCAGCCCAGGCTCAGCGTGTTGCTGCTGCAGCCACTTAAACGCATTTAATGTACACGTGTGTCCAGTCCTGCGGGGAGAGCACGCACCTGAAGCGTCTTCTGGAGCCAGGGCTTAAATCAGGGCATCGCCACCAAGGTGACAGGCGTTGAACGGCTGTTTGTACCCAGCGGCTTCTCTTGCCCGGGGCAGAGACTTGGCCCTTCTGCTGACGAAGCACAGACGAGCCTCAGCCCCACCAGAAATGCAAACAAGTAATACCCAAATTCCTCGCAACCGCCCCAGAACTGCAGCCACGACTGCACCGAAATCTCCCTGCATTAAGAAGAAGCGGGGAGCCCCGTGGGTACCACACTTATTTTTCTTTCCCTCTCTGATCAAAACACCCCCTCGCTATTCCTCCTAGCAGCTGGCAGGGAAAAAGAGACACCTTTGCAGGCCAGCTCTTGAAAATCTGACTTAATCTGACCCAAAAGAGCCAAGGAAAATGGCTGCGCTCCCTGGAAGAGCAGCCCTGCAGCCAGGGCTCTTGTTTGCACATCGAGATGCGTGGGACCGAGTTTGCCGATAAAAATATATACAAAGTTATGCTTGGTATGGAACAAGCAGGCAGTAGCTGCTGAAGACTTCACAACATCCTGCTGCTGGCCTGCCTCCAAAATACCAAAACAAAACAAAATTCAGTTGGCATCTCTGCAGATTGAAGCAAGTTTTCTCTTTGCAGCAACTGCTGAACAAACGTTTCAGGCCTGGGCCACCTCCCCCGGCCCTCCTTTCTCCCCCAGGCACGTGCCGCAGGCAGGGCGAGAGCTCGCCAAGGTCACCGGCAAAGCGCGGAGGAGCGCGGCCGCGGCACGGAGCACAGCGAGCCTCTCCCCGGCGGGATGGGGTGGTTTCTCTGAAGGGCTGAGGCGCGCGGGTAGGAGGCCTTTGCTGCTGCTTTGAGCCCCGCCAAGGAGCTGCACCTCACGCACCGCGGCTGACTCGGAGCCGTGGTGTTTGCTCTCATACAGCAAAAGCAAAATCGTTTTCCTCCTGGTGCTCCCATACACGCGCTGCTCTGAAACCCGGCTGCGTAGTTTTGATGCAAGCCAGGAAGCAGAGCAGCAGTGTGAGAGTTAAAACAGCAGCAAATGCAGCCTGGGCAAAACCCCTGCAGTGGCAGCCCGAAATGAGGGACTTGAGGATTTGGCCTCATATTTCTTGTGCGGCACACTGACACGAGTCAACGTACATCTTCTGTACGCACGCACATTGCAGCTTGACCTTACGAGCATCGCTCTCAAACGCTTTATTTATTTCGCTGAGAACAGGCGGTTTTGTGCAAGAGGATCACAAGGTGAGATCCTGACCTCGCTGCGAGCGGTGAGAGCTCGCCCTTGACTCCAGCAGAACCGGAGATTCATCCGGAGCGACGATCAGGTTACAGGCCTTGGTTCTTGCTTCGGTTCTTCGTTGATGCTTGATGCTTCGGAGGAAGACACCAAAAATCCCATGGCCCTTCCAGGCCTGCCTTGCATTCCCAAAGAAGGGAAAACGAGCCATCAGCTCCTTCCTGACCCCTTGGCAAGCAGTCGCAGTCTTTGAAGCATGAAATTTGTTTGCCCTTATTGTAGCACATTGCTATCATGTTGTTACTGATCATAAAAATTACCCTGTGTTTTGTCAAAACCAGGCACCACATCCGTCGCTTTCTGAAGGCGTTCATAACGCGTGAATACAGGCATAATTCAAACAGTCTCTGTGGAAACCAACCCCCTACTATCGCAAAGAAAAGTGCATCCCACTGGCTTTGGACAGCCAAATTTCAGAAACACATTGCTTAATGCCATGGCTGTGGTTCGAACCTGGCTAGCGCCGCTGAGCCTAGAATAGCAGCCTCCTTAGCGCAGCAATATCCACTTTCCTACCAAGCCTTCGCACGTACCCAGAGGAGCTCTCTTTGTGCGGTGTCTTAATCAGTGCATAAAACGCTTTCAGCGAAATGCTGCCTTCTTCTGTTTATTTGTCACAACTGATGCTCTGCTGAACGGTAAATAGGGAAGCTGTTGGCATGTCAGCACGATCGGCTCGGTTCATTAGGAAAGTCTAGCGCACAAGAAAACGCTGTGCAAGCCCCCCTGTAACTCACGCTGGACCCTTAAAGTCCTTAAAGCTCAGCATGTTGCACTGATCCTGAAGGCACGTAACTGAACCTGTCAAAACCGAGAGCATTCGTTTATGTAGTTCTTAGCAGTAAAGATTGCGCTATTATAAGGACATGGGCTGGTTAAATCCACGTATGTTCAGAAAGAATTTCTATCTGCTCTGCTAAGAAAGCCTCGGACTGCTAAAACCCAGCGCATTTTGACTGCGCAGGCTGCTCCGCGCTCGCCCCAGCCTCGCTGCATTGCACAATCTCTGGTTTCATGTTTGCTTCGAGACAGTTTGCAGGCAGCATCGCACGGAAAAGGAGGAAGTAACAGCATCTAGATTGCCCATAACTGCAAGCAAACGCAATTCCAAGAAACTATTAAACAGTTTTCATTTGAAGTTTAAATGAAAAAAAAAAAAACAACCTTGGAAGAATTTTTCTTGGCTCGGAGCTTTGTATGAAAGTCGAATTTTGAGCGAAACGTGTCTAGGCAACACCAGCGATGCAGCAAAGCCGGGCTCCGACGGATGGAGCGGAGACCTAAGCCCTGGCGGTGGCAGCTACCTGCCGCACGGCTCATTTTCAGAGGCAGGGAGAGAAAACTCTTATGGAAAAAAACCTCTTTGCCCATCTAAATTCTCCCCATTACTGAGCAAATGGTTTGCAGCAACAAATTTATTCCGCAGCATCTCCTGTGCTCTTTTTTGTTTGAGAAAGCCACAAACAGATTGCGATTTTCTCTAACGGATTGACCATCTGGGAAATTTTTCATGCAGCTCCTCTCCTCACTGGGAGCAAGTTACTCAGAGGGGAATTCCCAGCGGAGAGCAGCAGCTGAAGGCATGGGTGGTTCGTTTAATTAGCACGCACAATCCTGACGTCCTTAGTCAGGCAAAACTCTCACTAGGGCCAACGGGAGGTTTTTTTTTTTTTTTTTTAAATAAGAACCAGCTAAGGACTTTGGTATTCGTCTCTTGGTGTTTTATATGGTATTTTCCATGCAGGGGAACGCTGGCTTTGGGATGTGCAAGACCCTGATTTACTACAGCCTTGTGCCGGCGAGGTCAGGCTGCAGCCCTGCGGTCCTGTCACATGCGGAGCCTTGGCAGGCGGCGAGCGGCCGGAGCTCCCTCTCGCACGGTTCCCCACTTGGGTGAGCATCACACGTCTTCCGAGCACAGCCTCGGCCGCCGGCGGAGCGCGGGGGGGAGGTCAGCAGGGAAAGGGGCTCTCCAAGACCATCCAGGCATCCGTTCAGAGAAGAGTAGGGTTTATGCAGCCCTTGTGCAAGTTACATGGTCTTTCCCCCCCCCCCCCGTAGGTGAACTTACAGCTTGGGAAAGCTGGCAAAGCAGGACGCGGTACGATGAACAGGGACACACTGCGCGAGCATCCGCTACTCAACAACCCTCGTCCAGCTCTGGTGCCGGGTCCCTCCAAGGCCTTTCTCCACGTCCTCCTCCAGGGCAGCACGGTCCGGCACGCAGGGCTGCGGTGCAAAGGTCGTCCTCAGGGAGCAGCCCGTCTCCTCCAAAGGTGCAGCAGGAGGAAAGAAAAAACCCTGGAGAATAGCTTTGGGAGCAGAGGGAGGAAAATAGCAACACACCAAGTTGCTACACCAATCCCAGGTCTCTTCTCAAACACCCCCTCACCTCTCTCCTCCATATTTTGCATTTGCGCTTTTTTTTTTTTTTTTTTTTTTAATCCTCTTCTGGCAGGATCTCCGGGAACGCATCCAGCGACAGCAACGCGACGATGTGATGTTCCAGCATCCTCCAAGGGAGGCTGCCCCGCGCTCCCAGACGCTCCGAGCGGAGCCCCTGCTTGCACGGAGACGCTGCAGGGTTTTCCCGTGCGCCTTCTCCCGCCGGCACGCGGGGCCTCCCCGGCTGCAGCGCAAAGCGCGCTCCCTCCACACCCCATCGCCCACGGCCAAAGCGGCGCTGGTGAGCGTGAGTGTGGCTCTGCTGAAACAGCGAGCCATCCTCAATAAACACCACCTGAACTGAAATGCCGAGTTTACACTGCTGTAATGCAGCTCGCCAAGGCAGGGGATGCCCCTTTTACCTATGTCAACTTAAAACCGTTCCTATGGAAAACTGGCACAAGGCAAGGCTTAACGTGCACCACGCGCACAGCCCCGATTTGAGGCCACCAGCGCAGAGCTCAGAGCAGACCCCGACTGCCCGGCTCCACTCTCACCCCAGCACGGTTTCGAGAGCCGCGCAGAAAGATCTTACGCTTCGCGATTTTCATTGGCTCATTACCGGACAAAACTCTGCTTTGAACTGATGTTTTCTGGGCAGGACAACTGCTTTGAAGCAGGAAGACAAAATTAACATAGAAAGTTGGCAGGTGAAGAAATGAGAGACTTTTTTCCCCCCCTCCTGCAGCAGAGCTGTCCAGGAGCTATGAAAGCCTTGTTTGGCTAAATAAAAAATGCTGAAAGATAACAAGGCTTCACATTTTCCAGCAGTGCCTTCGCTGGAACAGCACGCTATCTGTGTGAGCTAGAGCCTCCCGAGCAGCCAAAGCCGTTCCTCAAAGTAAAGGCGCTGCGTTGCTTTCAGCAGCGGGTAGGAAACGCCGTCTCCTGCAATTCCTGGAGAATCATCAGCTCCCCCCGTATACATACATTTTTTCATTTAAGCAGTGTCCGCTTAGAGCCCCCAAAGACCTGTCCTCCCACACGCCACTGAGTTTGTCGTGTTTTTGCTGGTACCCCCTTGCATCTGTACAAAATCAGTGGCTTCATGAGAACCTGGGGAAGAATAAAGATGAGGTTTTTGCCAGGTAAAGCCCTTTTGGTAAGGGGCTGCTCTCTCTTCTACGGTCTTTTTCCAGTGCCTTTACATATTTCACCTATGTAATTACACCAAAATCTGAACTGAACCGGCTTTCACAGAAAATAGCAATCCTGACCCTAAAGTTGGACAGGCAGAGAAGCAAGACGCTCCGTTTTGAGAGCGTGCTCTGGGAGAGGGCGCAGCGTGCTCGGATCGGGCAGCGCACAGCGCCCGGCTTGGAAGGAGCCCAGAGGGCTTCCCCGAGGACCGCTCACGCTCGGGCCGAGGGCACCGCTCCTCTGCCTCCCCGGCCTGGGCCGCTTCCCCCGGCACCCCGAGGTGCCCAGGCAAGAAAGCAAACAGAAGTTCACTCCGGGAACTGGGCAAGCAAGTTCCTCCTTCCCCAAGGAGACAGCAGAGGCTCAAGAGATACGCTTAAAAATAATATTAATAATAGAAAATGCACTCTTAAAGTTCTTTCCCAAGGCTTCTACTACCGCTGAGTCCAATTCTGCATAGCGCTCGACCAACACTGCCATCTGCCATTGTGCAATAGCACGAGTCACATTTTTGAGCGTTGCCTACTGTTTGTTTCCTATGTAGCATTAAAAAGCAGAATACATCCATCCTTCCCCAAATCATTCTCTGTATGGGAAACCTTCTTCCCCTTTCAAGTCCTCCACTGCGATGCCCCAGCTGCCAGGCGGGGATAACAGCAAGCAAAGGAGCACCTCTGCCACGCGGGCTGCTCCGTCCACACGGATATTCCCCTGGAGGCCACGTCCAGCTCGGTCTGCAGCGGTCGCCTCTGTGCTGGCTTGCTGAAGCCTCCGACCTTGCCAACCGCTGCAGAGCAGGACAAACCCTGCCCAGCATCTATTTTTAGGATTTTAGGCTGCTGCACATCATTGTGGTACTTTTCACATAAGAACAATAGCAGTTATAGAGTCCCTCATAGCAGGAATATTCCTCTTTATTCCCCATAGGAATAACAAATCATCACAACCGTGTTCTGAAACAACATAGCGCTACACCGTAAACTCGGCTCTGCAGGAGGAGGAGAGGACAGACAGCGCTCGTGCTAATTAATTGATGCAACAATATGAAGCAACAATTCCTCCAGATCACTCAAACGCACATGACGGGTGACAGAGCCTGCGTATCAGGACAGAAGACCAGGAGGCTGGATCTGGGTTGAGCTCCCGGCTCCCCCAGTTAATCATTACTGAGTGACTCTTCCAGGAGGCCAGAAGAGGTGTTTTACCCACCTCTCCGCGACGGTGCTGCGGCACAACCACGGAGGGCCTGGTTCTCCTCTGCCACCCACTTGCTGTGACTATTTGCAGCAGCGCAAAGGGACGAAGAGGAGGATCTAGGCTATCACATCAGAACGATACCAGCAACATAAGACAAAATTGTTCCTTTTTCTTCATAAGGAATGAATCCATCCACATGTTAGAAAAAATAAGTTTAATGCAAGTGGCATGTTTCATACAGAATTTAACAGGCACCCAAAACACTAGCCGTTTTCACGTTGAAACCCGAACGCTTCAGTCTTGTTTGTACATTCACAGGCCGAACAGCAGTTTGTGCCACCGCTCACACAGTCGCCCCTGCTCGTAAGGCCATGCAACGAAGCGGGAGCTCCTGCGCGGCTTAAACGCCCGGAAAGCTCGGGAGGGTGCAGGAGCCACGGGGGAGGCTCTCTAAGGGGCAGGCCAGAGTCTGCATGGGTCCCGGACGGACACACTCACCCAAACTGGTATTTCTAGCATTTTTAATTACTCTCAAGGCCATTTTTAACTCACCCAGTAAGTATAACTGCAGCGTGTAAAGCTCAAACATGGCAAGAAAAAAAAAAATCCCACGAAAACAAACAAACTAGCTGCTCTCATGGTCCAGAGTGGAATTAGAGTGCTAAAAATGAAAATTTCAAAAGATTTTAAAGTTATGGCCATCTAAACAATGAGACAGGATAGTCAAGGCAGATTTTGGAGCCTGATCTATCCCTTCAGGCAGTGGTGAATTTGGAAAGAGTAACAAATCCTAAAGAAAATGAACTTCCCCAGTGGGGCACAGTCTGCAATACCTGCTTAATATGAAATATTTCTGGCAAACAACATTATAAGCCACTTTTTCGAGTCTTGAAAAGCAGCAAGTCCAGCTCCTGTTCCTGTTTTCTTACTTGTTCTGTTCTACCAAGTTTGCTCCCCCCTCCTCAAAAATGCCAGTTTTTTTAATTTAGAAAAAGTGTATACAGGAAGAAAAAAAACACCTTATTCTCAGCACATATTTAACATAACATTTATTCTGTCTCTCCCTCCTTCCCTCCATTGT
>PTFA01000008.1:3110602-3146269 GCA_003342895.1 Casuarius casuarius
AAAAAAAAAAAAAAAAACACACACACCAAAAAAACCCTTAAATTTGAAAACACTGAATTTAAATTCTGAATCATTACGCAGACTTTACTTATCCTGCAGTCTCCTGGGAATGCTGTGAGGATTAATTAGCTCTAGCTGGAAAATGCTCTGAGAAGTGCCATAAAGGTGCCAAACACTGCTCTAGCCAGTAGATCTAAAACGTTCAAATTATTACATCATAAAACAAATCATTTGGAAATTAATTCCCCTTCCTTGCCAGCACGACTTCAAAGGGACCTCGTTTCCCCTGCTGCGCTGGTAGGCTCACACCACCTGAGCACCGCTAAGGATCCAAGTGCTAGTAATGACCAAGGATGAGAACATTTTAAACTTCACAATGCCTCTAAGGCCTCCTCCTCAATTATTTAATCTTCAAGTTGTCCATCTTTCTGTGGAACTCAGACTCAAGTAAAAAGACTCGGGGCATTCTGACAGTAGACACTTGGCAGTATTTATAAAAAAAAGCGAAACCACTTTCCAGTGTCTTCCAAGCAACTTCTCCCCAAGCCCTCTCCTTCTTTTGACTTGGCAAACGCTAGTTTTTTTTGTGATTTGATGAGGACATTTTTTTCTTGGTATGCACTACTGAATCTGCATGCAGAGGACTGCCTGAAGTCTGAGCTGCAAAGCGCTGCGATACGCTGCCGGAGGAGCAGGGCTGGGACTGCTGTGGGCAACACCCAACAGCTGCAGCATGCCAGAGCGGGGAGCACAGCAGCACCCACATCACCACCAATCACCCTCTCGCTCGTTATTCGAGGGAGTGCCAAAATAGAGCCAGCCCGGCGTGAAACAAGGCCTTATCATCTGACCTGCAATTCGTTTCCAGGCCGTGACTCCAAAAATGACACAGCCTCGGAGCAGGGGGAGGCAAGGGAGAGCCGCTCGCAGCTGGGCCGTGCTGGGGTCCCGGCTGGCCTCTCCCTGCACACCAGGGCAGTTCACAAGCCAGGTGTAACGCGTGTTATCTGCTGAAGCTCTCCCTGTCCACAGAGTAAGCTGCAACTTGGACCTGCAGGTCACTGAACCCTGAATTTGGGCTGCCCTTCTGTTTCGGAAGTTGATATAAGAACTAGAAGCTATTGATACAACAAGAGACCCACGAGGGTGCTGAGTGCAGGACAGCTGGCAGGTAAAACGGCAGTCCAGAGAGCGCTCCCAGAACAAGGCTCTGGGGAACAATTCCAGGGAGCTCCACAGTCACGAGGAAGCTTCCAGACAACACAGTCCGTGACATATCACCGATACTACTTCTCTCCTGCAGAAACAACCTTGGCTCTCACAGGGCTAATCTAAAGATCACACCGCCACGGCCCATTATTTATTGAGTTCCACGTGTTCAGTCCGCAGTATCTGTAATGCCTGATAATGACACAACTTCTTGTTTTACTTTAGTTTAGGACTTTAGACAGAAGTTTCCTTATTCTACATCCATAAGCCTACAAACCAAAGTATGTCAGCAGAAGACCCCAATACTCACAAGCTGCAAAATTAAGCATCGCTTTCTGTGTGCATACTGGCTTTTTTCTCAACCACGTTCATATCTCGGATCAAACAGATCATAACAGAACAGTCATGTATTACCAGTCTCGCTTATTCCACCGTGATTACTGACACCAGTGATTTCAGGGCAAAAAGAGTCCCTACCATTCTGAACAACTAATTTTTATCAGTGCACAGTGCTTTAAAGAACATGGGGAGAGGGACAATACTCCATCAAAAGAAAAAGAAGAGAGAACCAAAGAAAGCTTTAGGACAGGTTCTGGACTCCATAAATAAAGAGTTACTTAACTGACTGCAGAGGAACAGTCTGAGATCAAGACCAGTAAAACCAAGCTTAACGCTTAATCCTCTCCTTGAGCTGTTAGTAAAGCTCTCTGATGACCCAGCTCTCATTACTGGAAAGGTAGGAGAGCTAGTGTTTTCCACAATCACAGAGAATACACTTTCACTTCAGATTTTGCTCTGCTTTCAAGCCCTCCTAGGTAAGACAGTCTTGTCTCATCATAGTCCAGCAAGACAGAAGTAACTCTGAAAAAACAGGAACAAATCAATTCAGCAGAGTCAAAACCAAATGCCAAGATCTACACATCACGGAATGCTGCAATGGGGTCCCCGTAATCACTGGGAAAAGGTAACTTATTTGCTACAACTGGGGATTTCAAGAGCACATGACATTGAACTCTGCTCCTACCACTCCAATGGATTTTTTCTGTTAGGGCGAGACTCAATTACTCAGCACTAACTGCCTGAAAGGGACAAAGCCATTCAAAGCTATAGAGTCATGTCAGAGTGAACAAAACGATACAGTGGGTAGAATGCATGTCTTGCACAAATCTAGGAAAAAAGTGGTTGAATTTGGCCCCATATTCTTGGTAGAGGATATGCAAAATGCAAACTACGTAAAGAAGGGATGGCACTGGGAAGTGTGATACGTACTACATGCCTAAGACATTAAGGAACATTCTTAGAAAAAGGGTGGAGATGGATTAAGAGGGTGGGTGCAAAGTCATCTGGGTTCTAACCTCCAGATAAATCACTGCCTTTTTCATGCCCACAGGAATACAGGAGCAGCAGCAAGGTAGGCTCCTACGGACTAAATGAAATTTATATTAAGTTTCACTGTGCAAAGAAAACAAAACACCCAATCAAGTGTTGCACTTTGATAACCAATATGGCACCTCAACCCTCAAAAAATACAAATTCCAGAGACATGTACATTAATTTATCAATAAAAAGTAGCACTGATAAATAAATTAATTTATATAAAAAGGAAAAGAGGATATTCACACATTTGGGGATAGAAGAATCACCTTCTCTGCCCACATGCACTTGTTTTATTTACATATCCACAAATACCATGAAACACCATCCCAGCCCCCCCACTAGCAGCATGGTCACATGGATGCCATAGATGAGCAGTTCATTCATGAGGCTGAAGTCTACGCGCCTTCGCCCCAGTAAGAGGAGGATGATGGAGAGTTTGTACTGGAAACGCAGAAAGATCCGGATGCCAAGGTACTGAAGGCAAAACAAGATAGAGAGTGCCACCCAGAGGATGGAGGTAAAGAGGCTGCAGCTGAAGTACAGCAGGAAACGAATGAATCCATACATCCATCGGGATTTGAGATAGATGTCAAAATTGTTGTACTTGGTGCGCACCAAGTGAGTGGTTCTTACCGGGCCACAGGCCGAATGCAGGCAGGTCGTGTGGGGGCCGTGAAAAGAACGGACCCGCCGGGGAATGGGGATTACAGGCATCAGGCACCCCACCGGTCACGGAGTCCCAGGGCAGGATTTACAGGGCACATATCAAATATCATCCATTAACACGGAAGAGATCCAACGGCCTGGAAACGCCAACTCTCTGCTGAATTTCCAGGAAGGAGGAGACCTGCAGAAGGCAGAGAAGGAAAATACATCTAAGTAGCCCCAGCGGGAAGATACGCAAGCAGGCTGGATACTCTCCAGCTCGGTGGATACTCACAGCTGCTTCCCAAAACTCAGCTCTCCTTACAAAAGTACCATATACCAGGCAGACATGTAGAAATACAATTGTGTTTCCATCATCACTGTACCAGAATCCATAGAGTGCCCCATTAGCATGGAATTTCAGGGCTAGTCCTAACCTGTTAACCCTTACACTGTTAATGGAGGAAAGACAAGAACTTTGCTTTGGAATTATCCCAGCTAATTTAGAAGTCTCCCTCAATCAAACAGGAGACAGGCCTGCAACAGTCCCTGCCTACGCAAGGAGTGATATTAATGTATGTGTTTGCATTTGACTGGGTTTCATTTATTTAAAAGAAGCTCTCCAAGTGCTTTTGCAAATGAATTCTACAGTCCAGACACAGTGGTGATTCTAGATTGCTGCTCATTTCAAAACTTGGCAAAGCTTCACCAAATAAGCAAACTGAAAATAATGGAAGGTTTTGCAAGAACAATGAGGCAATAATGTTTTTCGCACTCTACAGGATGTACCTCCCCTTGCTTAGATGACTCTTGCAGTCTCGCAGTCATTGCATCCAATTGCAAGGAGTGTTTCAAAGGCACCTACCATTTTATTTCTCCCTTTGTGACCTACAGAGATAAATGAAATATCTTGATCTTCTGGAGTGTTTAGGATTTATAATCTTAACATCCTTCCATACACCCATTGTTGTGATCTGACAGTGATGAGCAGTAGCCTGTTAGCTGCTCTCTGCTTCACCCCAGGCTTATAATGTGCCAAATTCCGGGAATTATGAAATGACAATACACTCATCAGATAATGTTAGAAAACAACAGGGACTTCCCCAGCCTCCTCGCACACCCAGGCATTCAGACCTGAGCAGATCTGTCCTCTGCCGAGCAAGAAATAAATACACTATTAAAATTAAAAATAGTGTATTTTAAAAGTGACTTCAGTAATTTTTACTTTGTTACTACCAAAAGTATTTGCAGAGTAAACTATATGGCTACAGGAAATTGTATTTGGATATCAAAAACCTTCTCTGATACAATTTGCGTCTCTGAATAAGTCTCTTCACTGCTACCTGCCTCAACTTATTTCTGTAACTGGAAATAGCCGTTCTGACCTCTTCTGTGTGGCCCCAGGTTCTAATTCCTTTCCTTTAGTATAGAAATTTTGCCTGTGATTTGTTGGCTCTATATGAATCAGAAGCTAATGAAACGGAATGTGGATGAATTCACAACTAAGGAATTTAGGAAACTGAGGTCTGTTCTCAGCTAGCAAAGGCCCCCTCACAATTTTACCTGCCTCTTTCCCATAATTTCCTGTCTGTAAAGAGGAAATATTAAGCAGTTCAGAGGAATATATTTTGCAAGACATACAAAGTGGTTAGATACTAAACCCACACTACATAAAACCAAGACAGTTTTGTGTCTAAAGCATGCAACTGACCATGCTTTCCACAGGCTGTGCATGTACTGTCCAGTGTTTGTCCTCGGAGTTATTTTTGGAGGAATAAATTAGCAAGTTAAGTTAAAATTCACATACTCTGCATTTACAGCATTTCTCATTTCTGATGCTACAGCCAGTCTGCACAACCTCTTTCATCAGAGCATGGAGATACCTAATAATCTTCCAGCAAACTCTTACATACCTACTTAACCTGATTCCCCAAGCAGTCACATCGAGATCAGTGGGATCGCTAGAAGAGCGCTCAAGCAGCTCATGCCTAAGTAACACAGCACAAACCCCACCTGCATACCTGCTTTGCCCATAAACTGTAGTTTGCTGGGGCAAAAATGAACACACTGGCTTTACGCCCATGCCTTTTTGTGGAAGAGGAGGTGTAATTCTCTCTGACAAAATCATTAACAGCTGAATCAGAGAACCGCTCAAACACCTCAGGGGATGAGACTTGTTTGCTGTAAACAGCAGCAGCTTGTTCTCTTTTAGTGTGCCCATCATACAAACAGACAGCCTGTAGTGGGTTTATGCTCTTTAAGTAAGCTCAAATACCAACACTGGAACAGCCACAGACAGCGGGACATTGTGAGAACTGAAAAGAAAAAAAATCTGAAATATTACATTTTTAATGGCGCTGCCATCCACTCAGCAGAAGGTCGCTAATCCGATGCTTTTTCTGGATGCCGCTTAATTCTTGTAATGACAGAAGTGTGAAGTTTTCCCGTAACACCTGCCCTTCTAGGAAGAGTGAAAGAGATGGCTAAGGTGCTTCAGAGACTCACAACATTCTAGATATGAGTTGATCTAAAAGATAAAATGAGAGGTTAAGTTTCAATTTGCTAATTTTATGCATTAACCACTTCAACCTTACAAGACCCCTCCCCAAGCATGAATTTTTAATCCCATTAAGATTTTAAAAGACAATCAAACACTCAAAAATATAAGTATTATATCTTACTGATACCTGCCAGAAAGTCAGCTAGCTTGTATTCAATGCTGTATACAAAGCGAGGTAAGGAAAAAATACATATAAAGAACTCATGTCAGTACTTTAATCATAGAACCGTCACTGTTCATCCAGGGCATACAAAATACAACGGAGAGAGCACACACGGCCAATGTTTTCAAAACAGAACACTTAAAGGTAGGCCCCCAAATCTGTATATTGGCTCACGATGCCTAGAAACGGAGTTGGACACCTGCTCCTGAAGATCTTTTAGGCCTTTCTTTTTCGAAGCACATTACTGAGGCTGGAAAGCTGAATCGGGCCCTTTTTAGATACCACCCTGCAGTCCTAAGGATTTCGGCTCTGAGGTACAGACACCTCCACGTCAGCCATGCTGCCGTTATACAGGGCATCACACGCATCTCTAGTGCAGGTCTCATCAAGAAGCTAAAAAGGTGAGTAACTGCTTATTTTGGTGAGTTTTCATGCTCTCTCCTTTAGAAATGAGAACACTACCCAAATACAGTGCCATTTCTCTTTATATATAGAACACTCCAGGCAAGGCCTGCTGCTGCTCAGTGTACTCATAATTAGCAAAGGAGGAGGAATGATAGAAAGACCGCAATGTTTACAGGTGACACAACTATCAGTGAGAACCACCGGGACCAAAGTGTTCCAGAGGGACCCAAACAAGGTTAGGGGCAATGACAAGTAAAGGCTAGTGCTGATAAACGAAACCAGGGAGTACTGGAAGGAGGGGAAATTCAAACTCCTCCTACATCCTACAAGACCCTAAAATAAATGACATTAACTCAGGAAAGGAGCTGAGGGCAGGGAAGTCAGCGAGGACTTCCCCAGGGCACGCTACTGAGGTCAGAAGCGCAATCGAGATGACCGGGAGCCCGGCTGCCACAGCAGACGGTAACATCACTGCGCAGCTATGGGTGCGCTGCCACCCGCTGCGATGGGGGCAGAACACAGCGTCTTGCCTCCAAAAAACCGCAGGAATTCAGGGACTGCCGGTAAGGAGGTACCTGCCCCCCTGGAGGCAGAGCTGCTGGTAAGGGGGCGAGCCCCAAGCGGGGAGTGCTCGCAGGGCTCGCCCTGAGCAACCACCGCAACCGGCAAAGGGGGCTCTGCCCCTGCGGGACGGCCACACCAGAGGCCTTGCTGCCACAGGGGGACCGAACCCGCGGGGACACCGGGAGAAACCGGGCCCAGAGGGTCCGGGCCCACCCCAGGCCTGCAGGCCTCAGTGGCGCTGGGGACACCGGGACAGACCGGGCCCACAGGCCCCGGGCCCACCCCAGGCCTCGCAGGTCCCAGGGACACCCGGACAGACCAGGACCGCAGGCCCCAGACCCACCCCAGGCCTCGCAGGCCCCGGAGGCGCTGGGGACACCGGGACAGACCAGGCCTGCAGGCCCCGGGCCCACCCCAGGCCCGCAGGCCCCGGGGACACGGGAACCAACCGAGCCCGCAGGCCCCGGGCCCACAGGCCTCGGAGGCGCCGGGAGCACCCGGGCCCGCCCCGAGCCCGCCGGCCCCGGCCCCACCCGCCGAGGGGTGACCGGCAGCTGCCGCCCGGCAGCCTCGGCGAGGCCCGGCCCGGCCCCACCACCTCCCCCGTCCCCGCCCCATCGCCGGGGCCGCCGCCCCGCACTCACCCTGCTGCCCATGGCCCCTCGCCGGGCTGCGGCCGCCGAGGCCGGGCGCGCCGGGCCCGGGCTGCTGGGAGGCCCGGGCCTGCGGGCGAGCGCCGCAGCGCGCATGTGCGCCGGGCAGCGGCGCTCCGGGGCTGGCCGGTGGCGGCGGCGGCGGTTAGGGAGCGGCCGTGGGGGCGCGCGCTGATGGCGTCATTCCGCGGCGCCGCCCCCGGCGGGCGGAAGCGGGAGGGGGGCGCGTTGCCAGGCGACGCGGAGGCTGCGGGGGCGCCATCATGGCGGTGCGGCCCGGGCGCCATCACAGTCATCCCCAGCGTCTCCGCTCCCCTCCCGGCCTCCCGTGTGGCGGCTCGGGGACCGGACGTCCTGGAAGTTTCAGGGGCCTGAGGGGTAGAGCGGGCAGTGGGGCAGTGCGGAGCGGGCTGTGCGTACCCAGGCTTCCCATCAGCCCAATCCGAGTTTAAAAGCCCCTTTTCCAGGTCAGTTTGGCCTTGGATGATCACAGCGCTCCACAGCCTGTCACCAAGCGGCAGCTCGAGATGATAAATCAGTAGTAAACTGCCTCAAGGAAGCGTGTGGCAAAGACTTCTGAAGATCCGTTCTGGCTGGGAACCGTCCTGCTCCCCGGGTCGGGCGCCACTGGCGTGGTTTAAGCGTGTTCAGAAAAGCAAAGTCCTTAAATCATGAAGGGAGGGGACTCGGGCTTCTGAGGGGGCGAGAAAGTATCCAAAAATAAAATAAAAATAAAAATCAGAAGTGATACAAAAGGAAAAGAAAGCACCTTCCTGCTGCTTTCCCTTAGCTTTGATTAGGAATTACTTTCTGTAATGGAAGCAATACAAAACTTCTTTATTGCCCCCCCACACACACACTTGCTGTCCAGGCACTGCCCCAGTGGAGAAAACATTAAATAATAGTAACTCCAGCCATGTGCCAGCACTGGGATGTGCCACACTGCACAGGCGACGCGAGGTGCCGGGCTGAATGCCCCCGGCGTACCAGGGGCCGCTCGGGTCGCCCCCAGCTCGCTTCCCACAGCGTCTGCCCTGCAGAGCGGTTTTATCCCGCAAACCCTGAGGTGTGGGACGGATGTCAAGGGAAAATTATAACCAAGGTAATAAGGCTAGGAAACGGCCGTTTCTGCTTTGCCCACGTACCCTCTGGCACGGGGGCGGGGGGGGGGGTACGGCATTGATGTGTTTTCCCGATAATGCAAAACAGGGAACATCTGTTCAGTGACTGAGATCGGCAAGCGAGCGGATCCATCCACCGGACCCGGAATACCGCCGGGGAACCAGAGGCAGCAATTTCACCCAAGCAGCAAAGATACGAAGGTGCTTTGGCTTTCCCATGTCGGCGTGACAGATGATGGGGATGCTGCCAGATGCAAGTGCCCCAAGGAGGGGGCAATGCCGATGCCTCCTGCTGCCTCTCCGGGGTGAAAGGTCTGCCGTAGCCTCCGGGAAAAGCCGGGCAGCTCCACCGAGCACCCCACAAACCAGCCGAGCGAGTGCCAAGGCATGACACAGCAACGCCAGCGCCAAGACAGGCAATTTCAATCTCTTAGGTCAGGATGACAAAAAAACCCAAGACTGTAGCATTCACTTTTCTGCCTGAAATATTTTGGCCGCTTGGCTGCTTAAATGAATGCATGTCTTTGTAAATATACTGTCCTCAGGTCAGGCATGAATTGCAACTTTGACATTCACAGAGATAAGATCCTAAACAAACACTTGTAAGTTCACCCGCGGGGAACCCGCCCACACGCGCTCCGGCAGGGCTGGATCGGTTGTATTTCTTTCCTGTGCTAATTTTACTAAAGACACAACTCATATTCCTGTTGATTGAACAGTTTTGTGCTGACAGCATTGAAGATTTGTGATGAAACTTATCATCAGCCCAGAGAGCGGGCCATTAGTACTAGTCACAGCGGCCAGCTCGCGCTGATATATTTTATGGCACACTTCGAAGACAAACATACACATTTATATGTCACTTGTTGCAATATAAATGCTAACTTGTACTTCTTTCAAAACTTTTAATGAATTGTATACATTTCAGAAGATTTATAGCATAAACCGAATGGCTCAAAATATTACTTTAAACATATTTGTCACTTTGGCAACAGAACAAAAAAAATCTGGAAGATATTGCGTTTAGAAATAAATCATAAATATATGCATCTTAAAAGAGTTTATTTTGGTCATTAATAGTTGATGGGCCCCCCCAGTGCAGGATTTAAAGTTAAATTATGCAAAATCAAAAACAAACCTTATAATACTTAATCAAACATGCATAAAACTGTCAGGGCCAAATAAATTCTCTCAATTAACTTGCTTCAGATTGTGATTGCATTTACTAATTTAATCAACACTAGAATAATTTGGAGACTGGGTAATGATGAATTACTATGGTGCTGCACATGAAGGGATGTTAAGGTAGTGTGCTGAGACAAGAATGCAAGAAACGCTTTCTAGGCTGAGGGGAAAAAAGTAACAGCCGAGTTGTCGCAGTCCTTTTATAATGGAGACTTTTTTTGTATTCCCATTTTTGGGGAGCAGGGGGATTTTTTCCACTAAAGACTTTAAATGCCTTTCATGGAGAGACCTTGTTTGGATGCTTGACTTTTATGTTTACCCATGTAGTCACAATCTCATTTCAATATGGCATGAATTAAGAAGTGAAACAATTCTCTGCAGGTGTTCACTCCATATTTTTTACTGATTTTGTGAATGTGGCCTTTTGCTTTGAACGCAAGGCTAGGAACTGCAACTTCCAATCCTGTTTTCTGGCACTGATTCACACTTTGGCCTTGGTCATTTAGGCTGGAGCCAGAGTAACAACCCTGTAATATCCAGATGTTCTTTAGTTCAACCCTTTTGCACTCAGAATGGATCTGCACTTGCACTAAAATGGGTCTGACCCCTGTCTCGATAAAGCTTTCAGTACTATTACTTGTGGAGAGTTAAACATCTGATTTTTGCAAGTGTAAGCAAGGTTTTATGGATGACTGTTCAGAGAGGTTCTCATTTACAGGTTCGTGTGAAGGAAGATGTAAGGTATTCAGCCCTCTGAAATAGTAGATCTATGAAAATCAGACCCTTATCAGGTCTTTAACCTTTCTACATCTGTTTTACAAGAAATGAAAATGCCCATCTAGTTGTTATGGGAATTAAGTAATTATTGCAAAACTCACCTTTCCTTGCTTCCTCTCTTTCTCTCTCTCCAACATATAGTTTCCAGAGGCTAACTTACCATTTTTGTCATCTCTTATTTGGAATAGGGATTACACTTTATAAATGTACAGCACCTAGCACTATTTGGGCACTAGCAGAAATCAATAAATAATAAATCTATGTGCTGAAAGGTATATCCAGAAAGATAGCTGAGTTTCCTTCAGTGGTCCAGAAACAGCTACTTGAACGGTAAGTCTATAGCCATATAGGAAGCCATAATTCTAAAGGTCTTAAAGATAATAAATTTGTTAACGTGGTATTTTCAAACTAGCATTCATTGCTGGCTACCAGTAGAATCCAAAACAGCATTGAAAACCAAACTTGTGCAAAGTCCGTTGGGTTTTGCTGGGTTTTGCTGACCCATAGTATATAAAGCTGAAATATAACAAATTGAGGAATTAATTCTTCCCGTTTTCCTTTAAAGAGATTTAGGGTCAAGTCTGGGCCTTAAATTTTAAATTTAATCAATCCTCCCTGCAAATCTAAAATGCAAAAGCCCATGAAATAATTTTTCCTTATTACTTCTTTCCAAATCTCATCTCTTAGCTTAAATGTCAGCTTTAATCAGTGCGAAGAGATTTGCATGGGGTAAATAATATAATGCAGTAAATTAGACTAATCAAAAAACCCCTAAAAGAATGAATTCCCACTTCGGCAGCACCAGACTAGCAGAGTGCAGCCCGTCGAGCGGCGCTCAGGCCCCCGGGCTCTCCGGATCTCCTGCCTCCCCGGGAAGCCAGCGGGATGCAGAGGGGGGGCCTCGGCCTGGGTTGTTATGGGGGGTTTAGGGTCGCTGCAAACTGAGGGAGCGATGTACCTGCATCCCTGCATCCCCGCAGAAACGCACGCTCGCAGCAGGCTGCCAGGGCATCGCTGCGCAGCCGGGGAGCAGCGGTGCTGGGCGCAAGTGGAAACCCAGCGCGGCTGGGAAGGCGGCAGCGCACACGGAGAGGAGACTGTCTTCTCCCTGCTGGAGTCCTGGCCCCTGTAATGCTTTTAGAGCTACATATTTTACAGGTGACTTGCGAAATATGAAACTAGACCGGTCTGCAGTTTCTCAAGTAATAAATGGTACGTGGTTAGGATGAGGCATGGTGCGACGGTAATGGTTGCTGTATACGTGACACATCCGCATGTTTTCCGGCATAACGAACAATCTGCCCAGTGCTGCCGCCAGCCTCCAGCGAACGAAAAGCAGCCGGATCCGTGGGAGTCACCGGCGGGCTCGGGGCAGCCTGCTTTCCTCCGCCCGCCGCTGCACGGAGCGGGATGGGAGGAGAGAGACCGGGGCAGCGCGGGCGGGATCCCCGTGGGACCAGGACACGGGGAGAGGAGGAACTCGGCCGCTGCTGCAGCCTCACGTGCTGTGTGATGCCTGGAGCCCTTCTCACTGCTGGGACAAATGTCAAAAATGTGTCGCTCTGCAGCGGGGACACAGCTCAGCCCCCGGGTGATGTGGGGAAACACGCGGCCCCCCTCGCCTGGCCGTTCACCCCCCTCTTGAGAACCGGTGGGGGGAACTCGAGCCATGCTGGGGCGAACGGACCGATTCCTGCCGACCTCGGGGGCTGGAGCCGGAGCCGGCTGCGCACATATGGTGGGAGCGAAACTGTCTCTAAAGCGAATGGAAACAGGCCCTGGCGCTTCGCCAGCGACACGACTCCTGCCAAACCCTGTTGCTGCATCATGCTGGCGAGCTCCAGCCTAGCTGATGTCAGGAACTGCCTATGCTGCAGAAAACCGGTGGAGAAGTGTCGTTACTGCCTTCTGTTCACTTGCAGGTTAGGCGTGGCGTAAGCACAAGCCTTTTAAACTGGGAAAAGTAGCACCTTCCCTCTGGGAATCTCATTCCTCTGGTTTTCCATTCTTTAATAACGTGTCCCAAAGAGTGTCTTGGCAGTAGCTGGCCGGTCCCCTCAAACTCACTGCGCGGATGTGCCGGAGGGGTCTGTCTGCGCCAGGACCATTGCAGCAAGAGCAGCTTGTTCCCCGGGACGGGGCAGAGCCGGGCCTCGTCTCTTCTCCAGCATTTCCCGTGCTCCCACCTGTATTTTCAGAGGTGCTTTAACACCCCGGGAGGACGCCCGGCACCACGCCGACGCTCGGACCAGGCAGGCTTGGGGCAGGGAGCTGCACGGCCCCACGCGGGACAGGAGGATGCTGTGGCTCTGCATGGGAAGAGCTGGCACCGCCGGCCGCTCCCGGAGCCGTGCAGAGCACAGAGCGACGGGAGGACTCCTGTTCAGCTCTTCGGCGAGGTAAACGCGGCCTGGACCGCACTCCATCATTCCCACAGTTTCCTAGGGCAAAAACAGATGGTGAGGAACAAACACAAACACTGGCACCAAGATATCCAGCTTCTGCCCCACGCAGTTCTCCTCCTGGCCCTGCTAAATCTCGGCTGTCCAACACCCCCGGCAGCGTTCAGTCTCCCACGGCAGGGGCCTCTTCTGCGGGGAGCAGGTAAACCGCCTGCGAGGGAGCCAGCAACGCCGTCTGCGCCGGGCATTGGCAAAACGTCAGCTTTGGAGCCAGCACTCATTTTCCCGAGATCGATGGGAAGCAGGGCTAGCCGATATTTCTTGAGCATCATTAGGGATCATCAGTCAGTGCCTGAGGCCGCCACTTCCCGGGATTAGCTGCCATGGCGGCGTTCCCAGCGCTAGGGGGTTCAGTGCATCACGAATCCTGCGGCGCTTCGCACCGCGGCGCACGAACCCCATCCAGGGTATTGCAGGGTAGAGCCCCGTAAGGGTTTTTTGGGTTTTTTTTAAAACCATCAGGGAAAAACAGGAGAGTAAAGCCCAGCCTGAAACCCCTAGTAAAGCGCGTTACGTCTTCCAGAGCAGGTGCCGCGGGCGCTGTGCCGTTCCGGCGCCGTCCCACGAGGCGGTGCTCCTGCCCAAAGGATGCTGCCGAGAGGCGCCCGGCCGACGCGGTCCCCTCCCGGCCTCGTCCCTTTGAGGCAGCGGAGATGGGGAGGTGGGACGGGGGGTGCGGGAGGGAAGGACCCTCGGCGGGCTCCCCCGGCACCCACACGTCCCCGGCGCTGCAGCCGTTGGTGCTCTCCACGTTCAGAAAATCTAGCGCAGGTGACAAAATGGCTTTTCAGCATCATTTCAGCAGCAAAAGCCCTATCAACAAAAATGAGCAACCCAAAGAAGCAGAGGATTTATAAGACAAAATGTCTCCAGATATATCCACATGTAACAGCAGTGTTTTTCTGCAAACTGGGGGAAAGCCACTGCACTCTGTTAAAGCTGATTTTGCTATAGATCTGGGCACTACCCCTCTTCTTCTAGTCACCTCCAAACTGGGAAAATGCAGCTCCCCAGGACAATGTTGCACCTCTGCCAATAAGGGATTTCATTTTTGTTGCTGCAGGGAGCACAGGAATAAGAGCTGAGAACATCGCTTCCAGAAATCAGCGCTGGGGGGGAACATTGACAAGAAAAAGTCCACTGAATGGACACAGTTTTTTCAACCACATGTCTGGGTTTTTCAAAGGTTCCCGTGTGAGTGTCAGTACTGAGAAATGTAGTGACCCTGATCATCACCCCAAAAAACGCCTAGGAGGAGCCCGCCGCTGCCGAACCCCAGCCTTGGCTCGGCCGGTTTCGTGGGGCAGCACGGGGGGACTGCGCACCCGGCCCGGGGCACGCGGCACGCGCCGTGGGCTCCTCTCTCCCCAACTTCCCTGCGATTGCTGCCGGCAGATCAACCCGCAACTTGGCGGGGCAACATTTTGCTAGCGAGAACCTGGAGGAGACAAAACCCCAAAGCCCTCATCAATCACAGCCTGGGCTCCTGGAACAATTAGCAAGTTCTATTATCTTAAGACTGACACTTGTAGCACAGAGCAAAGCACGGCGCACCTAATATTATAATGCTGCATGTAAAAAAGGGAAGGCTTGAATTGCATTAGCATTGCATTAGATTCCCATGACTTTTTATATCAGCACTTGTGAGTTATTTATGAATTCATTTATTTACAAGGACAGCCCTTTCTGCATTCAGTTGCCATGGTTGCTTTAACTCCTGTATCCTATTAATTCTGGATGTTATGAAATAAATATAGATCAGACAATCATTGTGTGCTGGGTTTTTTTTATTATTCTTATTTTACAGTTTGATTCCTTGTGTCCTGGCCAGAAAGGCTTTATCGCCAGGCATCTTTGTGGAGCATCCCTTGCTGGATGGCTGGGGAAGGTGGTGCTGGGGCAATTCACGGGGCTCTCCCCTCCTTTCTGCCGCAGAAATACAGCCTGGGCTGGGTGAAACGCGGTGCCTGGTTCCTACCACACACACTTTAGTTTAAAGCAGCAAGTGGAGAACAGAGCTGAAGAAGGAGTTTAGCGAGGCGACGAGTTGGCGTGCCAGCCTGCCCGGGCAGCACGCCCAGGCATCGGCATCCCTCACCTCTGGGAACCGCTGCAGAATCCTTCACGACGTGGATTAGAGCTTCCCGCCATCGCCACGCAAATGGCCTATTTCCAAAAACACAGTTCTCCAAGAACGCGAAAGCAGGAAGGGCCCTAGGGAGAACCAGGAGGGTTTCTCATGTCCCCACTGAAAGGTCTGCGTGTGTTTGAGCACCAGGACTCAGAGGCAGCTGCTGCCCTGGCCCAGCTCTGCCGTGCGGAGCTCCAACACGGGACTACCAACACGGTCCCCCCAACACAGCACCCCCAACACGAGGTCCCCAATGCGGGAGCCAGATCCTCGCTGCTTGGGAGGCACCTTCACGTGGTCTTCATGCCTCTGGGCATCATCCTTCACCGGAGCTTGTCCACTGCAAGTGAAACAAGTTCACTCTTTACAGAGCCACAGCAAAAGCGGGGGACGACTTTGGCAGATAGCAGAAAGACGGGGAGCATGTTAATTCTGAAATGGGGGAGCTTGGAGGCTGCTGGAGAGCCGTCAGACCCTCCCGAGGGCCCCTGTCCCGGGAGGGTTTGTGCCGTCGGAGCGGGCAAAGGCGCCGTCGGGGAGCAGCGTTGTCCTGGAGTGGGATGCAGGAGCCGACGTGCTGCAAGTGTTTTGTAATAGAATTCCGCAAGAAAATTAAATCAATTACTGAGTCTAATAAAGCACTCAAGGTTTTTAATTAAACTAAGTTTTAATTAAAGCAGCATGAGCCTCTGCTCTTTTGATATTCTGCATCAGCCCCCAGAGGATTGCGACTCCTTTTTGTAATTTACACGGGCTGGATCAATCACCAGCGGCACGAAAACGGGGGAACTTTGTCAATTTTAAGGAATGAAATACTGGGCACCAGCCTGTAAACTGCGGCAGGGCAGGGCCGGGAGAGGCACAGAGACTGGGGTCACCTTTCGTGCCCTGGGCACAGGGGAACGACCATGTCCTTCAACCTGGACATCTGGTAAGTGGCCCCAGAATGTTCTGCCTCTATTTTAGTCTTGTTTCGTACACAATATGCCCAAAACATGCTTTATTTCTTAAGGAGATAAAGATCTTTATGTAACCCATTTTTCCTTAACGCTAAGTCCTTTGTCAGGATTAAAGAATCCTAAAACATCTGTACGGGCTTGGGTGGCAGATGCACGAGGAAAGCAGCCTACAATAACACGGAATATTAACCTACTAAATGAGGTATTTAAAAAATAAAATAACAGGACCCTCTAGCACTGTTAGCTGCAGCGTATTCCTGGCACTGACCACAGGTGCTGACGGCCGTGGGCCCTCCTCAGGTGACGTTGGACTGAATGGCCCAAGAGTTTTTACCAAACCGAGGGCGATTCCTCCTTTCCTGAGCTGGAGGGACCTATGGAGAGAATCGGGCGCCTTTACTCTCTCTAACTGCCCTTGCACCATGGATGCCTCTGTTGCAGGAAAACACTTTATCTCTGAGTGTCTCGGGCTTGTAGGGAGGTGGGCTAAATTCGTGGTGCTGCAAGGCTTTCCCTGCTCCGTGGCGTGGGAACTGGGCTGCCTGGAGGATGCCCAGGGCCATGAGGTGTCCGTCCCCCCGGCCGCCCCGAGGCCGCGGCTCTCCGTCCGGAGACCCGGAGCGGCCGGCTCACGGCATTCTGCCTAACGCCTCCGGACAGCAGCAACTTCACCTAAATTTATTCAATACTACTTAAAAATCAGTCCTTTGTATTAAACAGACTGATGGATGGATGCTTTGGATGTGCGAACAGGAGGGTGGAGAAACTCTTCTGTTGGCTGCACCGGCGTGGAAAGGCAGTGCCGGGGGCTGTTGCACTCCCAAGCACTTTCCTCTCTATTTAGCAGCACGAGCATCGCTTTTCCTGCCCAGACTCAGGAAGCCTCGCCCGGGGAGGTGTTACAGACGCCCTGCTTGCATGCAGGAAAATACGGAGCACGGGGAAGCTAAGCTGGGGGTTACAAGCAGAAAACATGGGCAGAGAGCAGACAGGGCCTCCCGCGCTCTGCAGCCCCGTTAGGGAAGGGCAGCGCTAAGCGCTGGGCACTGTCGGCTCAGCCGCTCCAGCCTGGCAGTTGACGTTGCCTGAGCAGGGCTGCTCGGGTTTGGGCGGCCGAGTTCATGGTCTTGACTCCGGCATTGCGTTTCTTTGCCCTGCAATTTCACAGGTTATAGCATGGAGTAACTCTTTGGACTAGAGAATTCGTCCTTCCTTTAAGAACAGGGTTTCTGAGAAGGGCATTGCTTAAAGCCGTCGGCCCAGGGCAGGGGCCGCGCGCCGGCTCCTGCTGCTCGGGGTCTGCGGAGGGGCCGGGCGGGAGCATCCGACACCGCGGCGGGGGGAGCAGCACCCTCGTGTCCGGCTTCTGGTGGCGGGACACCCCCGTCCTGGCGTCCTCTCCGTTAATCGGACAGAGCTACGCGCGCTCGTGAGCTGCAGCAGCCTGGCGTGGACGGACGGGGCCCAGGGGCGCGGGCGGATGGAGCCGCGCGCTCAGCGACTGCTTCCCCACCGTCTTTGCCGACGCTCCTGGTCAAACCTGATCCGGCTGAAAGTCCATGGAGCAGGTGAGGAAGAGCCCGCAACGCCTCGGTCAGGCAGAGCACAACGCTGGCAGCCCCTCCGGCCCCATCTCCCAGCCCGTCTCCAGCGATCCGCACGGGCCCATCAGTCCCGGAGCAGCCAGCTCCCTCCCGGCAGCCAGCTAGGGCCATTAGTGTGATTGCTGCAGGTCGTGAAGTTCAAACCAAAATGTCAATTTTCATTTGGAAGAATGGTCCCATTTTAGGAGCAAAGGGATTTTTTTTCCCTCTCGAAGAGACCCCGACGCTGAAATCATTGCTCCCCAAAGACTTGCAAATTTCTGGCCAGCAAAAGGTGCCAATAGCTGCTTGAGCCAATAAAAAGATTAACAAGGGTCACCGCTGCTTTCCCCTTTCCCCGCGCTCCAAGGCTCTGGGGCCTATTTTGAAGATATTAACCATTGCTTTTTCCTTCTGCACGTTCATCACGGCGTTTGGGGTCTTTATGGATTTATTGACAAGACTTTGCCATTAATCGTACCTGCGGAGTGCCAGCCGGGGAGTCGCCGGGGGTTGCATCAGCCCTCCGCGGGGAGCGTTCAGCCGGGGAAGTTGGAGAAGGAAGACTGAAAGGAGACAAAACAGCGGGCGAGCCGCCGCGCTGCTCTGCGAGGTCCCTGCGGCGGGGACACCGTGCCCCCGCGCAGGGCTCTGCCTCCGGACCGCAGCCCGCGGGAGGGCAAAGGCCTGACCCCGGCGGGGCAGCCGCCTCTTGGCCATCGATTCGGCGGGGTCGGGATGGCACCGCTACACCGGGGTTAACGCCAGCGCCCGGATCCCCAGCCGGGGCGGCTCCGGGGAGGCACGAGGAGCCTGGCCTCGGAGCAGAGCCGGCGGGCGCGCGGGGGGCTCGCGTCCTGCCCGCCCGGGGGGGGGGGGTCACACTTTTAAGGTGTTTTTTTTCTCCCGTGTCATTGTGTTAAATAATTAAGTCCGTTCCATCTTTACCTACTGACAACGTGGCACTTAATTAAGTGGTTTAATTAGAAGCTGGCAACTTTAATTAAGTTTAGGACTGTGGAGTCTAACTGTGGGGGACGGGACTGCTGAGCAGGAGGCAGCGGTGCGGCCAGGCAGGCTGCGATCCGCCAGCGTCGGGGGCCTCCGGCTCCAGCTCCGCAGGCGCTCCGGGTCCCCGGCTCGGGCTAAGCCACCGGGGCCGAGGGGCGGCGGGCAGGACGGCCCGGGGGCGACGGCTGCGGCACGCTCAGGAACAGCATCTGCAATTCCAGACCACGCGCGGGGCTGTCGGAAAGACGTATTGCTTTTTAATAATGTAAATATGTAAATATTACAGAGGTGCCATTAATCCTCGTTGCCTCAACACGATACCACTCTTAAGAACAAATGTAATAAGATATTATTAATATGCAAAGTAATAGTACATTAACCTGACTAACACCGATAAATTGCAGAGCTTAGCACAAAGGGAGAAGTTCCCGGCGGAGCGGCCTGCGTCCCGCTCCCCGCGGAGCCGGCTCCGGAGAGCGCGCCAGCCCTGCCCGCATCCCGGCTCATCCTTCTCGCAGGGGAGACAGCGGGATGAGCGGTGTGTCAGCAGCACGCAGCCTTCCGGAGACCCCCACCTCAGCCCCCAGAGCCCAGCTCCCGGCACGGGGCTGCAGAGCAATCCGAGCGGGAACCCAGCCATGGTTTATGCAAAAATTAACCTGTTGCCCTCACTTGGGTCAAAGCAATTCCATTTAATTTGGTAATCCGGGCCCTATATCATTAGAGAGTCCTCGTGGGGGGGATCAGAGCATCTCTTTTTTGGCTGAAGAGAACAGCAGAGATTATCGTTAACGTCCAGGCTGCTCAAGAGAGCAGAAAGACCTTGTGCTATCGACAGCACCGCTGGTTTTCACCTGATTGGTGAATGGAAATTGCCAAATTAATCTCTCATTAGATCTGAAATGAATCCTCAATTTCATGATTAATGAACCTCGGAACCACAGATTTACCCAGGCAAAGTACATTGAGAAACTGTATACAGTAGATGTCTGCAAGTAATCACGACTGTACCCAAGCAGAGGAGCAGGAAACAGTTACTCCCCGTGCCTCTCTGTACAAGAAGGAAGTGGCACACAGTGCAGTTACCAAGCAGGAGGCTGAAAAAAGCATTTTTCCCCAGTGCATTCCTGCACTGCGGCACTGCCTGCTGCAGGAGGCTGTGGAAGTTATCACCACCGAGGAGCTGAAAAAAGGCTACACGCGTTCATGGACTACACATCCGTCTGCAGCTTTCAGGCCAGGAGGTCTCCAGCCTGCGGGCTGCTGAAGGCTGCCGGGGTGGCAGGAGCGGCGGAGGATTAACTGGTACCTGCCTCGTTTCTCAGGCTCTGCCCCATGCGTCTGCTGCATTATCTTGTGGGGTTGTTAATTAAACCATTCCAGACTCATGCAGACAAGGCTTTAGGCCAACCAGCAGAGCTCTGCTGTATTTGCCTGGGCTGTTTTCCGCCTCTGTCTCCCACCAAAGCACCCCTCGCGCACTCTGTCCGAGCCCGGCGCTCCTCTCTCTCCTCTTTCCCAGCTAATTGGAGGAGCCCGTCGGAGCTCAGTGTCCTCGAACCGTTTCCCTTCTCGGAACGTGAACCTTGCCTTTCCTTCCAGAGCTTCCTTTATGCATCGCCACTTTAGGAGGCCCTATTGTGCTGCAAATCTGTTTGCCACATGTTAGCTGGAGCTCATGGGCTGAGATCCTTGGTGAAATATTCATGGCGAGGTAGCTATTAAACGAGGGGCGAGAACTCAGGTTACACGGCGGAGATGAGGAGAAGGGTGCGCTGGCAGAGAGAGCCACCCAGTATCGGGTTAAAAACCCGTGTGGAAATGACTCGGCCCACGTAAGGATGGGGCACGGAGCAGCAGGAAAAAATCCCGATGCAGCGTGCCGTGAAAGCGCATTAATGAGCTCGGTGTGATGAGCAGAGTGGAGCACTGGCCAGCCCGGAGCCCTAAAACACATCCCTGGCAGCAGGTGGGTCCTGCTGGACCGCGGGGCCATCGCAGAGGCAAGAGGGGACTTCCAGGCAGGATGAGTTTTTAAGAGGGAAGAAGAAGGATGTCCTTGCACGGGACGAGGGACCGCGGTCTCCCCTCCGCGAGGGGTTTGCCGAGGTGGAGCATCCCTCGGAAGCGCGGCTCGGCGAGGAGGCAGCGCTGGGGCAGGGCAGGGTGCCGGCGCGGGGCGACGCTGGGGGCAGACCACCCAGCAGCTCCTCTCCCCTCGCTATTAACTCGCCCGACCCGGAGGCAGGAACAATAAGGGCGAAAGGACAAGGGAGCACAAGGCAGTCCGGGGGTGTCGGGTAGCCGGTTACCTGAGCCCTGCCTAAAGGTAACTTCCTCCTGAATAGCCGCGGCCGCTCATGCGAAGGGCGACGCGCGGAGCTGCTGAATTATGCAGGGCACCGGCCGCGCCGAGCAGATGGCATCGCTGCTGTAACGTGAGCAGCCCCGCTAGACAAAATGCAAAGCCCAGCAATTAACCTTTCTGAAGGTTTCCTCTTGTCTCGGGGATTAGACCTCCTCCAGCCCCCCTGCGCTCCACTCCTGCCCGAAAGAAAAGAGTAATCCCCCAAAAAAACACGGCAAAGAGCCTCGTGCACCTCCAGCAGCCCCGCGCGGCTGCCGCGCCGCCTCCCCAGCCTCCACCTCCTGCCCGCGGGGCCAGAGCGGAGCTCGGCGCTGCTCTGAACCGGCGCCATCCTGCTATTTTCCTTCGAGATGAATCTTCGGCTCCGGAGGATGCCTGGAGTCCGTTTGGGATGCAGTCTTTATTTACATGCCCAAGCTTCGGCATTTTATTTTTCCCAGAGCCTGCCCTCCCGAAGCCTTGGCCAGGGCTGATTTATGAGAGGGGAATAGAAGGAGAATACATCATTTTTTAAATGAAGAGAACAAATTGATCTTTTCCTCTTAGAGGGAAAAGATCCCACTATTCCCAGTAAAAAGGTCTATGGCCATGACTACTGGGTTTGCAAGAGGGCAGACGAGAAGGGGCCAGGGAAACGGCAGCCGCCCCAGCGCAGCGTAGGTGAGGGTTTTCGTTCCTGAGTCCGTTCTCCTCTGGGCTCAGACTTAAAACCACCTCACTAGAGTAGGGGAAATGCCCAGAAACCTTTGGGCCTTTGGCCTGCACTCAGACAGAGCGAGGTTCATCCAACGCCTTTGAAAAGCAGCTCCAAGGAGGGCTTGGATGGGCTCGGTACAGGGGAAAACCGGAGCAGATTCGTGTTTCCCTTCCCCTCCCTCTGCGCTCCACCTTTTCGGCAGCGTGGGGACCAAACTGTACGGGGAAGGAGAACACGAGCATGTGCAATTTAGAAGAAAAAATGTGTATCACATGCCAGGCTCTCACCTTGGTGTTTGACAAAAACTATTATTTTAACTATGATACTTAATCCTCATCATAATTAAACTGATTAATTCACAGCAATGGAGTCTATATTGCTTAATACTTTTAATTAACAAAGTGTTGTACATATACTGGCAAAGCATTACTGGCACCCTGCCTATGCAATACACTTAATTCTGTAATAAATTATTAGCACAGGGGACTAAGATACATTGCACCTTGGAAGAGGCTGTCAAGAGAGAAGTACTTCTGACTCCTGGTCACTGGTTGAATCATCATGGAGCGGAAAGATGTCAGACCCTTTCCTTCTCTCCTCTGGTGCTCTGCAGCCAGGAAAGAGTGCCTGCCCCTGCGTGGGGCACCGGCGCCTTGCAGATGGCAATTCTGCCAAATCTGCTCGGGCAAAGCCTGCTCCAGACCCCAGAGAAAGCCAAGATGGTCTCTCCTTTGCCTTCTGGGGATCCTGCCCAGAGAAATGCCAGGCCCTTGGGGCGTGCTGCACTTCAGGGCTAATCCCTGGCAGAGCAGGGATACATCTCTGCCAGCAGTTGTCCCCCTGGGTTAGTGCCTCGGTAGCAGTTTTGCCTGGACGGGCACCGTGGAGCATCTGTCACGTCCGTTTGGTCCTCGCACAGCAGAGCAGCACGTCCACGTGTCCTGCTGCAGGGCTGTGAGGTTAGAGGTGACTGATGCTTTTACGAATGGTCATTAGGTCTGAGAAGGAAACTGTGTCTTGTAAAGGAAGGAAATGAAGGTTAATGCAGTGATCCTATGTTTTCCCAGGTTTCTCCCAAATTAGTTAAGAGACAAATACCCTGGGGCCACATGCAAAGCAAAACTCATTCCTGCAACTTTTATTGGATCACAGTTGAACCACCTCACGGTCAGAGGTCACCAGTGTTGCTTTAAGACACTGCCACTGGGGTCAAGCTAATTAGCGCCAGGGATCACATCACAGGCTTTTCCCTTTCCTCTTTGTTTCCGAGTCCTCGCTAACCCCGGATCGCAGCCGCCAGCCACCGCTTGTTTGCAGTTACCTGGCTGTGCCGAGACGGACCCCGGCTTCCCTCAGACGTGCCACCGAAGACACCTCTAGCTCTCTTTCTGTTCAGTTTGCAGCCAGCCAGAAAACAACCCATAGCAAAGGCAGCTACATCCCCCTCTCCGAACGGTGTGAGCAGTCCTGCCGCTCGCACGACACCCGGGAAAGGGATGGGGAGACCTGGGAAGGAAGGAAGAGTCCCTGAAGCAGAGGGTCGTAGTGCGGCACATCATTTCTCCATGGCAGTCCTTGTACATGCTCATATCCAAAAATTATCTGTATGGAGTTGACATTAAAGGATTGTGTTGCTCGTTTAGAGGGCTAGAAGGTGAGCGGACTACACTGTCCCCTCTGTCGCATTCGTTTTGTCATTGCTTTTATTACGGGCACTTGTGGCCTGTTGCTGTTTGCTGGAGGGACGTACCCTAGCAGGTAGCGGTGGTGAGACCCCCACAGCAACCCCAGCCGAAGGGTGCTCAGCACCACCCACACGCACAGAAAGGCTGGATTCCTCCCCTGTATTTCTCCCGGGAAGGTCCCGCCGGCTGCTTGCACGCCGGCCCGGGGCCGGGCACATCTCCCTCCCGCGCAGCGCAGCCGGGCAGCGCTGCTTCCCTCGGACTGGCAGACTCAGCCCGTTGTGCTTGGTCAGCACGTCACGATGATGAGTTTCATGCAAAAGCTGAGCCTAGCCCCAGTCTCATAAATTTGTTATGCATTACATCCAATTAATGTAAATTATTACAGTGACTAAATAATGGCTCTGCCATCAGGATAAGGGAATAATCATAAGCGAGCCTGCAACTTCCCGAGGTCTCAGCTGAATTAACCCTTTCCCCTGACTCCACTGGTCCTGGCATCAGAGCGGGGTCCAGCCCTGCTCCTTTTCATCCCAGCAGCCGGGTTTGTCTGCCCCAGTGCCCTAATCACCATCCTGGGGCTCTGGGCAACACCAGGGCGGCTGCAGTAACTGCAGCTGCCTCCCAACAAACACCTTCAGCCATGAAGTAAGAGACCCCCAACTCCCCGCACGCAGGTTTTGGCCCTGGCACCACGCATTCACAAGCCCGTCTTCCCGGGGGAAGATTGCATTCCCACGCAATATCCTGAGTCTCTGTGGGCGCAGAGATCAGGGTAAGTACGGAGCAGCCCCTGGCAGGGGCAGAGGCAGAAACGTGGTCCTGCCTCCGGGGCAGATTTAACGCATGCCTTTGCGGGCCCGTGGCCAGGCGGCCCCAGGCAGAGCGCTGATGCTCATCAGAAATGCCTCCAAGCGCCTGTGCTGCCGAGACCTGGAGAGACCCCGGTGTGTTCCTCAAGGCAGCAGTGATCATCAGTGTTTGCAATAATTCCTGGGCTCAGATTAAATGGAATAAAGGCATGAGTTCACAGCAATAAATAAATAGTCCTCTGCCTGCTTCGACTTGCTTCTCACAGCTTCATTCGCAAGCTTTCCTGCATCCTGTTCCTTCTTGGCTTGCTCGTGCCCGGCTCCAGGCAGTACCCATTTTACCTTGGCAGAGCAGCCCACAAATCACGCTGACACACCAATCAAGAGATCTGGAAATTTTTACACCACTCTGCCTCTTGAAAGATGAGTCACCTTCTGCACCACGTTCCTGGGCACCCAGATAAATCTGTCACAAACTTTCCCTTCCCTCAGGGCGCAAAATTCTCCTCCTTTCTCACTAGGGCTGCGTTTCCTCTTTTCAACCTCCTCTTCTGCCCCAGCACACACGCACACCCCTCAGCCACCTCAGTATATTTCTGCCTTTGTTCCTGTTTCACTGACAACTTCATCCTAATAGTCTCCTCAAAGGGATGATGAATGCATAAGCTGCATATTGATCACTGCAGTGATTGATTACCAGATCTCTTTGACAGATGAGCCTACTAAGGTAGTTGCCAATATGGAGGTATGGATGGCAGGGCCCCCTTGTACAACAGCCTAATGGTATCTGACCTGATAGGGCAGAAAGGCAACTCCCTCATTTCAGCAGGAAGAAAGGCCTCTTTATACTCTTTATAAAATAATTCATAGGAAACTTAAAACACTCAGACACAGAGAGATTGCAAATGGGGAAATATGATGGATTATGGGTTGAAAGGAGCCGACTTCTGGAAGCTAAATTGATCCCCAGGAAAATGTTTTTGTCTGCTGTGAAAAATGGGCAATATCTCAGCAGCTCTGGAGGGCTATAATCTGGAAAATAATTTGCTTTTGATTTCCTTTAGTTTCAGGCAGGGTTTTTTTTTTTTTTTTTTTTAAGTTGGTTCCTTGCAAGCTTTGCTGCTCAGCTGGGGGAATCAGTGATGAAACAGGCGAGGGATTAGCCATGCCGACAATACGAGCTGATCCTTACTTATGGTTATAAAGCCCTCACCCCACCCTTTGTCACTTATTCCACGGGAGATGTTAAATCCCCTGCAAGAGGAAGTCCTCTGCCAACCAAAAAAAGAGAAAAGTCAAGTGCATCCTTAAATATGAGCGTATATGGGAGAGGGAAAAGAATTTCAGGCCACGATCCTGCTGAATCCTGCGACCGCCTGATGTATGTGTTCCTGTGAGATGGAGGACCGCTTTGGCAGAGCAGCGCTGGGGGCGGTGAGCGCGGAGGGAGAGGGCATCCCACCAGCCCGGGAGGCGGCCGGAGGCTGCGCTTCACCTGCGGAGCAGCTCCGCTGCAGAGGCCGGCTGCCAGACCCTCCCCAGAATTACAAACACGCAGGGGAAAAGAAACAGCAAACTGACTTTTTTCCATCCCCATCCAACCCAACATGCCTAATAACTGTTCACCAGTCATGCTGCACAGCTCCGCAGCGAGTCAGGAATAGCACCACCCCATTTGTGGATAGGGAAACTGAGGCACGGAAAAATAATGAGTATCCTCAGATCCCAAGGGCTTGAGTGGGACAGACTCTGGGGTCAAGAGCCAGCTGGAGCTAAAACTGAGTTTCTTATTTACTGCTCCTGCACTCTTACCACCACCATGGCTTCGGGGCTGGTAAGAGAACATTGAATCAGTCTGAAAAACACACTTAGGAGCTTTCCTTCACAAAAGGAGGAGTTTCTCTCACTCTCACTTTCTAATCAACTTCCCACTCTACTGCTAATAACAACAAATGTTGCTCTGGCAACAATTAGAAGAGTTTTCCCTGAGTTCAAAGCACTGAGAACAACATTTATATGGAAGTAGCTACAGCTTCCCGATGCCTGGAAATTCCTTGGCAGAAAGCTTTTGCTCCAGAGAAATATTGAATCAATGGTTTGCTAACAGCTCAAAGCCCATTACAATAACATGCATACCTTGAGTTCAGACGATCAATAACTCAGCAGGATGCGGCTACCAGAAAACAACAATGAACTACTTAGATTTCCACAGACTACACATTTGGTAATAATCAGCAAGTAGAAATGAAACTTGTGCAAAGAGACCACTGAGCAAAACGGAGATCTTTTACTCACGGCTGCTTTACTGGCTTTAGGATGATTGTGGCGGGGTTCAGCACTAACATATGTGTGCATGTTTGACTTTACACATAGTCCAACTGAGCTCAGTTATTTTATTGTTAATAGGACTCCTGTTTGCAGAGGTTTTTCAGTATAAACCAGCACAGAAGCCTTATATGGACAGACTGTCAGGCTTAAATTTAATGCTTCTTATTATTTGCACATTCCTACTTGAAGACACAGCCTAAGATGCCCTCTGCACATCAGTAAATTCAGTCCAGAGGTCAAATCTTTCTGCACTTACATATTACTGCTGCTGGCTTACATTCTTGCTGACCTCCAGCTGTATAAAGCACCTGGAAAATGAGAGCTCTCAAACAACAGAACCACAAATCACTAAACATTACAAACAGCCTTGAGGATACTCCCATGGTATCTACACAGCCAAACTGCTGCTTCATTGGATCAGAGAGATCCAAGTTTATTTTTCTCCCTCTGGAAACAAATAGTGCTTTTATAAACTTACTTCTTTTTCATCAGTAGATACCTATCAAGAGTTGTGTAGCTCTTTACTGCTAGAGCTTCATTAACTAAACCTAAATGATAAAGGAAAGTTTGCAAAAGTGCAGGTGACACCCATACACACCAAATGAATTCATTCAGACCAGTTCTTGCTGTCCCGCCCCTCATGGGTTTGTGTCTCAAAGGCATTTTGCCCGATACCTTTACAGGAGAGGGGACAAATGATGATTGAAATTACACTTGGCTAAATTCAAAGTAGCTCAACTTCTTCACCTTAGTGTAAAATTAGAACAGAAAGCAGCTCTAGAGCATTAGAATTTTAAATGGCTCTCACATTCATTTGGTAGGCAATTTCTGAGGAGCCAGATTTCACAAGCTGGTAGCTGATTTTATCTGCTCAGCTGTTAAAGGCTCCTACTCTTGACAGATTTTAAGGAACCTTTCTCCAAATGCAAGGTTTTAGTCAGTAGCAATTCTTCCTTTAAAGCAAACTCAGCTCAAGCTACTCAGACCCCTATAGTTCAGAGCTTCTGTAAATTAACATAAGTTAATCCTGGCAGCAATAGCTAGGGTACCTATCCATGCTGCTTTAAAGCAATACAATTCCTGAGCTCCTTCTACAGTTGCACCTCCCAGCAGAACCAGCCCCTACATCTTCACTAATACAGACAATATTTGGTTTACTTAGTATCTGATCAGAAAGCAAAGGAAAGGACACAAGCATCTAAGAGAAGAAAAAGCTGCTATTGCCTGCCTGTCCGAAAGCAGCTCTGCTTTCCAGCCACCAATGTAAGGCTGGTGGGAGGTGGTGAAGGGGATCCACCGGAGGCATTTCCACAGTTTTCAACTATAACAAGAGCAGTGAGTCTCTGCCCACTCTCTCCTTCATGGAGCAGGCGGAACAGTCCTGCTTGGTAGCACAGAGGTCTAGTAAGCACATCTAATAAACTACTTTGTACAGAATTTATTAGGACCCATCCTAGCTAGCTAGGAAAAGGCTTTGCATCTGAATGTTGCTGTGCTTGCTCTAATTTGTACTGCTAGCTGAAACCCAAACAGGACATTTTATAGAGATTTATTAGCCTATTGCATTTAGTAAAGGCTAAATGCCTATCACAAGCTCCCTGGAGTAAGGACTTCTGCATTGGAAGTGTCCTCTTTCAGCAGGAGACTGTTCATGCCTTATGACATTACAGTCCCCGATAAAGCTTTCAATTGCATAGTCCTTGTTTCTGACTGGATCCAGTGGGCAGCTGCCTCTGCAGATGACACCAACCAGACTATCAAACAAGTTTATACTTGTGAATCTATACTTACTTGTGAATACATTACTTAGGTTTTTTTTGTTTATAAGAAACACAAATTTCCAAAAGCAACAAAAATCCCTATATCCCCAAACTTCTGGACATTTCAGACCCATCCCTGCACCCCAGTCTTGTCCAAGCTGAGAACAGGCATGAGGAAAGGACTGTCTTAAATGAAGGTCTTAATGATAAAGCTGTATCTATCAGAAGAACATACATTAAGTGGCTCCAAGAATGCATGCTGGGGAGGGTCCAAAGCTGTGAATTCCCCAAAGCTCGGTGTATTTCAAAGAGGCATTTTCACACATACGTTGGGAAGCATTGAGGAGCATCACGAAATGATCTATTTCTATTGCCGCCAGCACAGTCCGGTCACTGGCACTGCAGTGAACTTGCACGCTCAGGCGTGTGGAGCTATTTTTCTGGAACTGATGAGCTCTGCAGTGGCATTCGCAGCAGCAGAACACATTGCTGCTGCAACGTATGACTATCTGTAACACCTACAAGTCTTTAACATTCTGCAGCTGAACTGTGGAAACAAAAGAAAGTTGCTTGTAAATGACTAATTCACAGTTTAACTGCGCTGCCCGTCAAAATAATTCTCAGATGTGAAGCTTCAACTAGGAAGCCTAAAAACTGGAGAAATGTGGGGAACTTTTTGATGAATGTTAAAAGCATTTTAGAGAAGAAGAAAACTAACAGAGTAGTTTTCTGCTTTCATTCTTGTCGCTGAGCGTTTCAATTAGCTCTGCCTGTACAGCTATCTAATCACAGGCTTTCCCAGAGTCTTAGCAACTCCATTATCTGAATAGTCAGCACAGTAGTTTCAAGTGACAGGGCTTTGTGGGCAGAACATGGCAGAATGGATTCTACCCTTCCTTTTCTCGCTATAGGAAATGTTTCTTGGTTATTTCCATTTCACAGTTCACTTGTTTCCACGGGGAGTGCCGGCTAACTGCTCTGTGCTTCAGGATTCGCAGCTGCACTCACTGTCTCCATCTTAATCTCAATGGATGAAGTTGCTCTCTGTCAAAGCGCCCTGTCACATCTCAGCTACAGATGCAAGTCCCCAGATCTACACTTCCGAGCAAGCTTGCAGGTTAGCTGGCGGCAGCAGAATCACGGACTTTGAGCAGGAATGGACAGAACAGAGCGTCTGCAGACAAAAACCATCAGCAAAAGGGAGCTTTTTGTGTTATGCAAAGGGATTGTCTGCTCATGCCTCGATCCAGCTGCAAGCCTGTTGCAGAACCAAGGTTTTAGCCGCAAGTTCATCAGGCTTGGCCTGTCTCCTTTCATACGCCTGCACTGCACCTAGCACAGTGCTGTCAACATGCAAACTGTGACTAATAGCTGCAGAAACAGCAGCACAAAGCAAGTGGTCAATGGCTTACGGGAGCTCCCCCCCTCCAGAAGTGCAGTGATCCGGCAAGACATCGTAGTTAGCATTCCCGTCGTTTGAACCACCTGATAGCTCATTGCATGAAACATTGTCCGAGGCTTTGGCAGGAAGTTGTGCTTAACGGCAGACTCTCATAGGAGGCACTTGATTATATTAGACAGATAATTATTGATCCAGCTATAGTTTATCCTTGCTGCCTAATTTCAATAAACAGCAGCTTGGGGGAATTAGCAAGGGATTCTGTTCCCCCTCCCCCTGCTTCTTCAGGATTTGTCAGAAACAAGATGATTTATGTGTATTCCAGTAAGATTCTCGTTTGTTGGCAGGCTGCGGGAATTGTTTGGGGTTGGAAGTGCTAAGCTTTTATATTTAAATGCTTCCATGCGAGTATTCATGGGTCTCAGTGCCTTGCATTGTAATATCTGAATAATAACTGTGACTTATGCAAACCAGTTTTCAGCTGCTCACTGTGATCAATTTTTCATTTTAAGCAACTCCCTGCCATCTCAGGAAAAAAAAATCCTGATAGGCAAGAAGAGTGCGATTCAAGGAAGATAGTAATACTCTTCCCTTTTTAAATAATGCACAACTCATTTCTGGAGCACTTTCAAATGTGTTGCTTTCTATTAAGCGTGTATAATATTCTCAAGATGTTCCCTCGTCCTTTCAGATGAAGCCTTTGGACTAACAAAGCATGCGAATGCGGGCCTGCCCGGTAGAGCATGAGCCAAGGCCTGGCTGGGTGAACGTCCACGAAGCCCAGGCAGGACTGCAACAGCTCTGTGTTTGGCCCAGGGCAACTGGGAGAATTATACCACGATGGTGTGTGCTGGTATAGCGGCTACTCCGTCCCATTCAAGAGATACTTCTGTTTTTACTGGTGACTAAGAATCTCCAGAACTGGTAGTGCCTGAAAATCACTGCACAAACATAAGCGTATCACAGCAGGCTCTTCTAAAAGCTACTGAAATACTGGACCATGCCTCTTCCAGGTAACTGTTTTGGCCTAAAGAGCAATGATTGCTGTTGAACCGAGAAAGATTTAGGAAAACTATTCTCTTCCTGAGAGTATTCAAACAGATCAAGTCTATTAATAGGGAAAGGCTCACTCCTGTTAGCAGAAGTGGTGCTTAACTGGATAACTTAACTTGATAAATGTGAACATCCTAGACAATTTCACGTGAACAGGAGCTTGTGGCCATTCTCTCAGGTTGGACTTCACCAGTGTGCAATGGATGTCTCTGAATTTCGCTCACATGATGATAAATAGCTTCAGTTCCTTTAGGGAACAGTTCAGGGTATTTTCTCTTTTCTAATGAAAACCTCTCATCTGGGAGGTGAAAGAAAATTCTCAACATTAATAGATCTCTGTATCAATGCCAGTAAAACAAGCTTAAAAAATTCTGGGTTTTGTTTTTTTCCTACTTCCTGCTTCATTTGTGAGCCCAAGTTGCTGGAAGATTGCTAAGGATTTAGTTCTCTCTTACTAGTACAATTTGGAAACTTGCTGTATAATAAACACTTCATTAAGCATCAAACTGATGCATTATGACAAGATTTACAGATGAGTGCTTGGAAATACTCTGCTTGCTTCCAGGCCAGGACTTCCCAGTGGGAACTAGATTGCTGCGTGCAGTTTTCTAAGGCCAGTTAGATTAATGCTCTGGTATTTTATCTTACGCCCGAGAGTCATAGTAGCCAAAAATCTTTCCTTAGCTGCCAGATATAAAGGTCACATAGAAAATGACTTTCATGTGCATCCATGAAATATCCCTGAATCAGCAATATCCATGTATTGCCAGCCTGAGACAGGAGCCCTCTGGAGTTAGGAGGGGCCAGGACTTCTTGCAGGATTCAGCGAGGAGCCCTTTTGCCAAGCAAATCCAGGACAGGTTTCAGGACAATCCTTTTATTGCATTAACCTTTAAGAAAACGAAAACAAAAAAAAAAAAAAAAAAAAAAAGAAACCTCTTCCCATCTCAATCTCTCAAGGGCCCTACTCCTGTCTGAATCATATCCCTTACTGTTAATTATAAAAATTGCCTTAAATAACGATGAGAGGATCTGCTGTAGCAGGGAATCCCACAGCAAACCATAAAGCTGGAACTTCTGATTCCTGCTGTGGGTCTGAAACCCACTTCAGAGATCCTGAGGGCTGGCACAGCCTATGCCCATTCGCTTTGACCTCCTGCAAAAGGACTAAAGCCCTTTCCCAAACGCTCTTGCGCTGGCTGAGCGAGAGTACAACCTTCTGACAGGCACCTGGCTTTGTTTTAAAGACTTCAGTGGTGAATGTCACCACAGCCCTTGGGAAGTGAACCCAGCAGTGAAATAGCCACAGGAGAAAAACCTGAGCCTTTATTTACTCTTGGCCTCATCAGCAAAAGCACAAATTCCTAAATTCATGGGGGTTATGGGAAGTAGTGAGCTTTTCTACCACCACTTTGAAACTCAAGCTGCTGTTTACTGCTGTCATGAAGTATGCATTTACTTCTGCTACAATTTGATTAGGAAATTCATAATTATCCAGTATCCACTTATGCAAGAAAGTGGCTTGATCATCAGCTGGTGTCAGGGGATCGAGCTCTGCTGAAATAATGAGTCTGAGGATTTGATCACTACTAGCAGAGCACTGCTTGAGAAAATGTAACAGGTTAGGTCAAGCGTTACTGGAATGAGATAGTTTTCAAAAACAAAATATTGAGGCCTTTTTAGAAAAGATCCTGTTTTATTTTTCACTCTCTTCCAGCATAAGAGTCTAGGATCTCTTTTGCTGAATATTTAGTGAACAGCATCTGCAGCATCTTAATTACAGTAGCTGTTCTCATCTTAATCTCTTGCTTCAGAATAAGGTTAAGTGTAATCTGTCCTAGATTCTTATACAGATGGTTCGTTTCTTAAATACTTGAGAAGAGTTTAGTCGATCTTTAATTCCTTAATCTGGGAACCAAGACCAACCAACCAACCTGATTCTGAGTGATATTTTACCAGATTTTACAAGAAAAATGCCCTGTTGGTTTCTTTTCTCTATTTTTTTCATTCTCATAAAAAGTTTTTGGAGGCGAGAAGATCCATACATGATTCTCCCTGTATTCAGCTGTTCCCTCCATCTATAGCCAGATTGCTGGCATCACCAAAAAACTACAAACCCTGACTGGACATAGATTTCCTTTCTGTAAGAAATCTGCTCTTAGCAGTTATGATTCTGGCAAGGAACAAGCTAAGACACACAATTGTGGGTTTGAATTAGGCTCATATTGAAACACAAAGGGATTACAGTTGCAGAAACTGCTGATGTAAAATTTTAAAACAAAAACATGAGAAAAATTGCTTTCTTTCAGCTTTTTTTTGTTGTTATTGTATATTTGAGTCTTGAACCAAACCTCTTGACCTTTGTTCAGTTATGAACGAAAAAGGGAAGATTTTTCAGTTAGAATAAAGGAATAAAAACCACAAAGGTTTTGACTACATTTTTTCCTGTCTGGTTCAATTCGCCTTAATGAGCTGAGTTTGTCTCTTTTATTTGTACTACTGTAGCAAGGGAACCCCAGCTGATATCAGAGCATAGTTATGCCAGCTGCTGACGTGATGTCAGGCCCCAAAAGCAGCCAAGAAGTTGGTTCAAGCCTCTGTTTTCAAAGGAGAAATCACAGTCCCAAAGTCCTATGGCACAGTCAGCCCAGGGCCTCACATCTCTTGGGTCTCAGCCCACCGTCCAGAGCACACAGGCATTCTTTCCAGAGGAAATAACTCTTTGTTCACTTCTTTAAGCTAATAATCACTTCCCTATTTTAATTCCCTTGCTCTTGGCTTGTGCTTATGATTTCAAGCTTTGCATTCAGTAAGACCCTAAAGGAAGCTCAAGAAATGAGCTCCCCAATACAGTCATTTCTCTTGGTAAATTCTTCCAGAAGAAGCTCCATTTACGCTGCCCTTTGGCAGGCCTCCAGCGAGGGCATTTTGACATCCTTTCTAGCAATTCTGGTAGCTCCATGCAAGAATAATTGAGAAGTTTTACCTCCTGTGACATAAAAACTGTATTTGTTTTGTTGGCATTTATAAAAATAACTATGATGATGCTCCAAACACTGCTGTATGTTAAAAGCAGCTGGCTCTGGAGGGCTCTTAAGATATTCCCATTAAATGTGATGGTCACAGGTTTCTATTGTATACCAACGTAGCACATGGCAAAGACACACTGGCTGCAGGCATGGTCACGGTTTCCTAGCCATCAGCAAGAGGACGAGAGGGTCCCTGTCAGTACCATGTTTCCTCTCTCTTAGGACAATTCTTGAGCTTCCCTTTCCCCAAGGTGTTGGTCTGAAGCCTCGTACAAGAATCTGAGCAGAGAGGAATTCCAGAGTGCTGTGACTGAAGAGAAATGAAATGAATCTACTTAAATGGGAGCTCAAAGGCAGCATGTTAAACTGGGAAGAAACTGATGTGTAAAGGGGGTTAAATTTCCTCTTGTCTTCAGTATCCTAATCTCAAGCGCTTGTGAAGCTGAACTCAGCTTGGCCTTTCTGTTTCTTGTGCACTTGCATGTTTCCAAGCAGCTTTCCTCCTCCAACATTCGCCCAATTTCCCTCCCACCAGCCTAGAGGTTATTGCACAGACTTTTCAGGCAAAATATGTGACACGGAGATGACCATGAGCTCTAATTCAGCGGAAATCATTTCGTGAAGAAAGCCTAGAAGGACCCAAGTGAAGGAGCCCAAACCCTGACCCATGTTCCACCCAACGCAGTCCGGCACACACCAAGAGCCACCACGGTTGTCGCTGGAGCCGCCTGCATCCTCCATCCCCTGCACCAAGGGTTCCCTTGCGGGACAGGCCACAGCAGACTGGAAAAGCCTCCCCACAGGCACTACATGTCTGCAGGAGCACTCGTATGACAGGTCTCCCGTCCTGATTTTTCGCTTCTGGATGCTGCTGTAATGCAGCTAACGGCAGTGAAAGCAGCATACGGGAGAACGGGTGGCCCAGGACATACGAAAGGCGCTGTCACTTCATCTGGCACTTCCAAACACGTGCACAGCCCGTCAAACACGCGTCTCGCCGAACGACCCCGCTCACGATTCCCCCGGTTTGAGAAAGATTATTTATGCACTCTATTTAAACGAGAGCTCAGGCACAAAAAATATTTTACAAGATTGGGGCTATCACTCAGAGGGCTGCGATTCAGTCAGGGCGTGTAAATGCCTGTCAGCACGCAGTGACATATTCGGGGGGTTTTTTGCTGATTGACTCATGCACGGCTGCTGTACGTCTGCAGCAGCCCCGCAAACCCTCAAAGCCGCAGGTATTAATACATCGGTCTTTGAGTTAACAGTAATATTTATTTATCCCTCCTCAATAAATCAGCGGCTGCTCGGGCCCAAGCCTCCTCGGGGCCCGCCAGGACCCCTCCTGCGCCGCGCGGCCCCTTCCCCCCGCGCGCCCTCGCCTTCCCCAACTTCCTAATGCGCCTCTTGGCAAGCAGCAATTTTTCTCCGCGATTATAAATTTCAGCTGTTGCCCTGATACAGCAGATGTTGGTCTTCGAGCTCTCCTCGATTGGTCCCCGGTGACAGGAGCCGATCGATTTTTCCGCCTCGGACCGCGCGGACGGATTAACACGGTGATAAATGGCTAAGGATTGATTTGCACTTAATTGACAATTTGGTGAACCTGTTTTAAAACCCCGAGGTTTGGCCCCGGGAGCGAGCGGTCAGGGGTAATATATAGCGCGATCGATGAGGCCTGGCCGGGCCGGGCCCCGCCGCCCGCGGCCGAGCGGCGCCGCCGCGGCC
>PTFA01000008.1:3146344-3180727 GCA_003342895.1 Casuarius casuarius
GGGGCGGGAGGGGGCGCGCGCCGCCGGCGGCCGTTAGAACCGTTAGAGCCGTTGGGCGCGTTTGAGCGCGCGCTCTGAGGGCCTGCGCCACCGCCGCGTGCTGCCCCCACTGAGGGCGGCTTTGGCTGCCTTTCCCCGTTTTATTCTGCATGAATTCCAGCGTCTGCCCCCTTTTACTCCCCTCTGAATAAATCCCTATCCCCGAAGGGCTCGTCCCCTGCCCCCTGGCACCAGCCGTGGCAGGGTTGGGAGTCCCCGAGGCCCACAGCATCGCTACTGTCGTTTAAGCACATCCACTTCACCTTTTCTTGATGTTTTCCATGAGGGTCTCAAAGCCCTGCCTTCGTCCTGGTGCGCACGGGCACGCAGAGCTGCTGCCTCAAGGGCGAGCAGGGATTTTGCAGAGAGGAGATCAGCAGCATTGCCCAAAACCACTTCTTAAAGTGATTTAGTGGGAGGTGGAGCTGAGGGTCACTGCGATCTGGAGGGGCTCAAGCCCAGCCCCATAGCCCCTGCCAAAAAAGCCTGCCTTGGGGCAAGGAGCCCACACTCTCCCCGCTGTTGCACCTCACCGGCCACCCTGGCAGGCAGAGGCATGGCGAGGCCCAGCGTGCCGACAGCGGCAACCATGCCACGCTCCCCCCACGCTGGGGCCCGGAGTGGAGAGGGAGAGCTCCCCAGAAAGCCCTAGGCCTAGATCCCCACGCACAACCCCTGCCTGTCCCGTCCCGGGCTGTATCTCCTGCTCTCTTTGCCCCCTGTGCTGTTCTCCAAGCCCCATTGCGCATGCTCCCTTGGTTCCTGGTGGATACTCCCACTCGACCAGACCCAGCAGTGGCGGTTCCCTTGCCCGGCTGCTCAGGGAGTGGCTCCAAACTCATTACTGCTGGCTTACCAGCAGCCTTGTGTTTATCTGAAAGGTAACACAAACTGCCCTCAGGATCAGTCACCTGTGACTGCGAGGCTTTATGGACAAAGCAGTGAATTGGACTGCTGGCAACAGTGAAAGTAAAGGCCATGGAGGAAGTTAATTAACAAAAACTATAACCTCTGTTTGCTTTTTCTTTTCTCTTTTGTTCTTTCCTCCTGTTGTGCCAAATCCCAGAGCTTTTACCCAAGTAATACCTCCACTACACAATCTGCATTAAGAGATGATAAAGGCCCTGTGCAATTCATGACGGCGGAGCAACAATATCCTCCAGGATTTATCTATTATTTATCAGCGAGTATTTTTAGAATTGACAAGTGAAGCAACATGCACTGTGAAGTCAACCTGTTGAACAACTCCATTCAGAGTCACATCTTGTGTGCCTGGATTTTCTAAAGGGCTATGTGGCTGTACACACAGCTGTAACCCCACAGAGAGCATGACCTAGTCACCCCCTAAATATAAAGGATACTCAAATTTCGATTTTTCAAATAACTTTTCTATCGATCAGTTCCAACTAACTTGAGCTTTAGCTCCAACAACATCCTTCAGAGCCACCTCTGGACTTCAGTCTTTAGGTTATAGCCATAGTTGCTAAACCTGATAAGATAAATTGTGAACTAAGCTAAATCCTTCATCTCACAGAATCACTTTAGGCATCATACCTCCACTTCACACTCAGCCCAGCCCCATCTCACCCCAGTGAAGTGGGCACAAACTCTGCAGCAAGTTCAGGCTTCTGAAGCAAATGCAGGATACCAGACCTGAAGAGCCAATAGTTTGCTGCAGCACAGCGTTCCCATAACCATGCTGCGCACACACGCGGTGCCCCTCTTCCTGGCATCACAGGACTCCTCCAAGTAATCGAATCTCTGAAACTAATTACGGGGCCCGCGGCCCACGTTCCCCTTGCAATGGGCTCTGACACCACCACACTGGCCGCCTCCTAGGGCAATTGGACTTTGCAGAGCACACAGAAATGAGGCACTGGTGAGACTCTGATTGAGGGCAGCGAGTTTAAATTACATCTGCCTGCTGCATGCCTAACTTGCAAGCCTGGGCTGCTCACCAACTGCAGGGTCTCTCTTCAGGACAGAACTGTTTTCACTACTGCTTTCTCTCTTTCTGCATGTCCTGGCTTTGAAACTCCCCAGAGTACTAGCCATTGGCCACTTTTTGCATTTTTTCCAATGGAGTAAAATGGCATTTATCTTGCACAAAAATTGCAGGGTGAGGAGGGACGTAGGTTTCACATGTTTTTGTGTTTTCTTTAAAGGCCCATTTCCTTTTCAAAGTTAGCCAGAGCAGCCTCTCTTCTAGCAACATTCAAGCTAGCAATACAAGAGTGCTGGTGGGCCATAGCAGCAGGGGAAAAAAAACCACTCCAGGTTGATGCAAAAGGTCACTAGTGTGTCAGATTCTGAGCAGAGGCAAAACAAGTTATTCCTGAGAATTCATCACTGCATCAGTTTACCCATGAGGTCAGGATGGTACATGCTGGCATAGTGTGTCAGCAACTGTGTATTAATAAAGCTCTCCTCTGTCTAAAGTGGGTCTTGACTGAAATACAAGGCAATAAACTTTGAATTTGAGAACTGCAGGACTTCTCTCCAGCTCTGCTTTGACCAAGGATGCCCAGAGGTACTAAAAAATTAGCCCCACCTTTCCTACAAGGCACCTGCCCGGGTTATTACACTGGTTATTTATTATACATATTCTATACACTGGTATTTTACACTGGTTATACAACAGAATGGAAATACAGAGGCAATTAATTGCATGGGAGAAAGAAAAGTTCTTTCTAACATCACCTGTATCTTTGTGGCATCTCTGTATTGATTACATCAAAGGGAAAATAGCAGATTACAAGCCAAGCTGGAATTCACTGTCAATACATTTAATTGGAGCTGAAGAGACAAGCTTACTGGTTAATTAAGGACCATATCAAAAGAAGGCTAAAATTACTCGGAAAGAAAAACCTAAACTTTCTGGTCCCAGAATGACCTCTGCTCCTGCCGCAAGCTTGTTTTTTGTTTAGGAGCAGCCAAACTTCTTTATGTTCTTTGGCTGGAGAAGTAAGAATACAAGTGAAAGCACAAGCAAGCAAAATAGCTCTGTATCCATTTAGGGTGTAAGCACATTGTTATAACTCCTTAGCATGGAGAGGGTTTAAATAATATGTGCAATAATTTTATTTCCCTATGCAAGAATCACTGAGTTATGTAAAAGGAAGTAGTTCATGTATCATGCTGCTGATACCACTAGAATAAAATAGCATCTTCTGGCAGTTTCAGCATGGCAAAGGTTGGTAAGTGCTGTGCATTAGGGTTTTAATTATTGGATGCACACAAATCATTTATTAGACATTGATTTGTTTTTTAAGAATGTTCTGGTAGTGTGAAAATAGCTGGTAATTAACCTATGATTAGATAGATTTACCTCCCTTAGCAAAGCTGTGGAATCTCTGAAGACTTACATTTATCAAACTTCTCACCGCTAATCCTAAAAACAAAGCAAAGGCTCATATGGTCTTGCTGGAGACACAGAAATGTTCATTTGGAAATAACCATGAAAAAATTGTCAGAATTTGCACCATCTGGAAGAACCGAGAGTAAGAAACTCAGATGCACAAGATTTAGGATTGTGCCCGCGATTTTATTAGATTCCTAAGCTGTCTCCAAAGGAGTAGATAACTAATTGGATATTAGGTGTTCATTAGCTGCTCAGAAAAGCAGTATTGGAACAGAACAGCTGAATCCTAAGAACAGCGGGAACTGGGTAGCTTGATAGGGCTTAGCGTAATATATCACACCAAGTCCTAAATTCTGCTGTGGTCCCGAGTCCAGCAACTGCCAATATCCAGTACTTCTGGGGAAAATGAAGTTTATCAAATACCTGTGTGAGCTCAGGGAGAGGAGAAAAGACATTGTGAGCATAAAGCAGTATCTCTATCCAAAAATGGATGTGATTTCCATTGTATGCTTACTCCTGGTACCTATTCCAGCTACAATTTTCCCTATGGCAAAGTTTGTTTTTCTCAGAGAGAGGGTATTTCATTGTCCTGGACTGCAATATCTGGGGGGGGATTTGGGCAGAGCGATGCTAGTGCCTGCTGCGAGTTCACTTGCTGAACTTGGAGGTGTGAGATGGCAGCCTCTAAGTCTGCGCATTCAAATCATCCTGGAAAAATGATTATTTCCGTTTCCATAGCAGCTTTTAGCTGAGGACTTCAAATCACCTACAGCCACAGGTGAATTAAACTTCCACCTGGCAGGTACAGAAATATTATCTATCATTCCAGAAAGTGGAGGTTTTGAGGCAGTGCACAGCTAGGAAAGGGAACTCGGGCTTCCCAGCTCCTGTCCTCCGCCTCATTCCCAAGATTGCCCTTTGGCTGCATAGGTTCAAAATTAGGCACCTGGGGTAAAATCCTAGGCCCACTGAAAACAAGAGCCAGACATCTGCTGACTGCTATGGGGTCAGGGTTTCACCTTGTAGCTCAAAGGCTTGAAAACTTACCATCTGATAAATTATTATACTTACTGTGCTTTTACAATGGAGCTCTTAATAAAGAGACTTTCCTCTAAAAACAAACAAGAATGAACGGAAATGAACTGCATAGTAATCAGGCAAGTCAGCGCAGCAAATGAGACTGGCTGGCTTGAATTTCTCATTCAGATGCTATTCAATGCCACTGTTATTGCTGAGCACGATGGTGCAGCCAAGTCTGGAAATGGAGGGATTTGAAAAACAACAGGGAGAAATTCCATATCCCCTACCTGCCTGTGCGAAGCATTACAAGAGGCCCGGGGATAATTATTACAGGGCTGTACCGATTGCGATCGGCATCCACACCAGGTGACAAAGGGTTAAACCCGAGTTATTTTGAACAATAGATTTCACTTTATTTTCCCGTGTTTCCTATTTTACAGACTTACATTCTGAGGCTTTACTACTTAATCCCCACTGTAGTAATAAAATTTTTTAATCCTGTGTTTAAAATATGAGATTTACTTGTCAAAATCTGGATATACAGCAGGAATTATAATCGCTGTTCAGCAAAAGCAATTCGCCTCAAGTTCAGGCCAGTGTTTGGAAGATGTTGTCAGGTGCTTTATGTTAGAGCCCGAGGTACACGAAGGTCAGAGCGCCTTCCCTTGGCACTGGGGATACAGTAAGTTCATGAACATTTCATAGGTACCAGCTGAGATTTCCCTTTTTTCTCCCCCCCTTTTTTTAATCCACCCATTCTGTGGTGTTAACAGCAATGTTGGTTCCCTCAGACAGCACCTGTCAGGCAGTCGCTACCTAGCAATTAATGAGGAAAGTCTTCAGCGAGAACTGAAATACGAAGTGGCTTTGCTGCGTCGCTGTCTCACAGTCGCAACTGGGCACCGTTTAACTAAGGCCCTTTGCACAAGACCTTAGCTGAGACGTTTTAGGCAGTGGTGCGAAGCTCGTCTCCAGCGTGCCCTACGAGAGACCAGGAGAACCCTGCAAGTCTCACGGCATCGCTCACCCGCACTGAACACGCTGGGCAGGCGCCGGACAGCCAGACCTCCTAGGTGTGGGCACTGCTTCGGTGGGTCAAGGCTAAACTTTAATTCAGAAAAAGTACACCTGCTGATAAGGAACAGATGTTGGACCTATCTAATAGAGATTAGCATCCAGTTGAGAGTACTGCCTTTCTGGGAGGGTGAATTTCAGGCTGGGGGATAGGCTTGTCCTGGCCACTTGAATATTAAACTTGAAATACATTCCTCACTTGGACAGAATTTATTTTCTTTGCCCAATATTTATTCAGAGCCAATTTGGACAGGTGCCATCCACGCCTCCCAGTATTATAGCTATATGACAGAAAAATTAAACTCCTTTGTGTTTTAGTGTGGTAGAATTAACACTAATATCCACAACCAGTTTAGTGAATTCTGAAACAACAGTAAGTTCTCATATGTATATCCAGTGTATGGATATTTGCATCTTTTTCATTTTTTTCCCTCCAAATGCATCTCTGGGAAAAAAGTTAAGTGCCAATTTATCAGCTGATAGCTGATTTTCATATGCTTGGTTGGTTTTGAGAACTTTAAGCTGGGAATATTGTATTTGTCACAATGTCACCTTTCACAAAGTTGATTTTATTCCAGTTGGGGCAGAGGGAGTCCAAGCAGGTGTGGGGGTTTTTGTTTGTTTGTTTAACTGAAGTGCAAATCCTGGTGCTTTATCATGCTGCACTTTGGCAATTGCACTATTTCCTCCACATTTTGCGGTTCATCTCACCTTACTAGTTCAAAAATTTGGTGCTTAAAAAGAAAAGGAGCATACTACTGTGAGCTAACCTGCCTTTGTGGCAGGGGAGACTAAGCATGTCATTCTGGGGTTAGTCTTTGCAGAATAGCTGGTTGTTTCAACATTGCTTTGAGATTATTTTTAAATGAGCTACTATTTCAACAAAACAGCCCTTTGTCTTGTTTGTTGGCAAGAATTTTTTTTCATTTCTGGCTAAAAACAAGGTTTAAATCTAGATGAGGAAGAAAAACCTAGGAATAGTGATTATTTTCTTCTTAATGGCAGACTATAAGTAACTATCAACTAAATCATCCCTCATGCTGGACATGACAGACTTAAGCACTTTAAAATGATTTGTTTTTAAATGATATTATGATTTCATGGTTGAAACCGTACTACTTTGTACTTCACCAGTCCCTGCATATCTACCATTGCTTACCCAGAGGAGATGCCATTAAGTAGTGATTGTGGACACTTATTACTAGCAATGGAGATAAAATTACACATTTTTGTTTGTATAATGCCCATGTGTCTCTGCCATGCCAGGTCACGCACGCTACCCAAGACTGGCTTTATCCCAGAGACAGCGCTGCCCTGCCTTGCCCTCTCCCCCGAGAGCTGTCAGGTGGCATCTTTCTGGTCGGGCACCGGGGCATGGCTGCTGGCTGTGTCCCAGCCACGTCACACCTCCATCCCACCCTGGCTTTCTCCCTGCTGGTTAAACCACTGCTCCATCCAGGTGGACAAGCTCCAAGAAAGCACATCAAACATCTTTAAAATGTAAACAGCCTTCAGCTTAAAATGTTCCTCTCCTGACTTGAAAACTGATGTCACAGCTCTGGTAGCTTGATGAAATGAAGATATTCTCCCTGCCTCGTTGGAACTGGCACAAATTCCCTTCCGAGCACATCCAGCTGCATCTTTCCAAGTACTGTGACCTAAACTACAACAAATGTAGCCAACCTTTCCATCAAGAAAGGCTTAATTTATTGTGAGCAAAGAATAACAAATCACAGGCTTTCAGATTTACGGCCCCCAGGATCTGCGTTGACCGTACAGGCAAAGCAGCCTTTCCAGCACTCTATTCATTTCTTTAATAAAGTTGAAAATGTAAAATATGTATGCATGCATGCAGAGCCACCCCATCTGAATTTTATGTAAAGTGTGCAATAAGTTTATGGATGGTAGTAACATATGACTCCTTGTAATTTCATTATGTAAAAAGACACAGTTGGGATCCTCTAGACCCCAATTTAAACATTTATGAATTATTTAATCGTATGCATCCAAAACTGGGATTGGAGACCAATGTTTTCCAAGAGACAGAATTGATGGGGAAAGGGTTTTATAGTTTTGTGAGGCTGTAAGAATCACTCTTCATTGACCAACTAGGAGAGAGAATTTGACAGGGAGTGAGAAGAAACAAAGGAAAGCAAAAGCCTGTCAAGATGGGGAGAAAGCAAATTTTAGTGCAAACATTAGACCCTGGAACAAACCCGCCCTGAACTTCAGGTGCACCTGTCAGCCTGACGGAATCAGAAAAACAGGTTCTTGCTTTCACTACACTCCCTCCTCAGCAAAGCGCTGAAGTCTCAAGGCAGGCACCACGGGGAGACTGTGTCACCACTAATAAAAAAAGAATGCACCAGAGAGCTGCAAACCAAAGGAGAATCCATTAGTGAAGCGCAAAGCCTCATCGGGAAGGCTTTGCTTAAATACCACGCAGCAATGAACACAGCATAAATACCACAGAGGCGGGTAGAGAAGGCTGCGAAGTAGCATCCTTGCTTAGCTGTAGCCATAAAGTCTCTCCATCCTTTGGTTCACCCTCTGGGTCCCTCTCCTTGAACCCACATGGGTGGATGAGACAGATAGGTCGTTTGGAGAGTCAGTGTGCAAGTTCTTCCACAGCCCTTTCCCGAGGAAGTTTAGGGACCATCAGACACATCCAGCTAACTCCTCTCAACCTGCTCCCTGTTTATGGGAACTCCTGAGACCAATAATATTACCCAGTAGCCACAGACAGACCCCTGTAGCTCTAATCTGTAATTTCAGAACACCTCAGGGTTACTACATTAGCTGTATGTTTATGCTATGTATAAGCCTTTGCTATATCTTGTCTGACTAAAGACACAAACATTTTCCTTGCCCTATTTTTTTCCTCCTCAAAGATCCTGTGTTTAGTTTCATTAAACACCTATCACATGTTTCTGTGTAAAATACTTTGGTCACAGCAGCAGTATAACCAAGCAAGGAATAGGACTGAGTGTATTTTGGTTTTATGATGGTATGCGTGGGACATTTTATACCCTAAGTAAACTAACTTATTTGGGCAATACCTTTTGGTCAATAGAAATGCCATTATTTAGACTATCACAATCAATAAATTGGATTTTGCTTTTGCAAGTGAAAGGGCTGTTATTTTTCATACAGTTTGTCAATAGGCTCTAGGTTATGAGATATATGAAAGATATTCTGCACAGACTAGAGAGTTATGAGCTCTCAGGCAGATGAATTATTTAAGTTCTTTTCACTTCTATAAAAAGTAAATACAGGGATGGCCAAAACGGATGCCATAAATTGTGTTTTTGATGTGGGATTTCCATCTTTTCTTGTCTGTTCCAAAGAGCCTATGCTCTTTGTACTGAAGATCCTTTCACCATTTGCATCCATGCAGGGAAAGACTGATACACACAGGAATAATGTCCCTTGAACTGGACTTGCAGGTGAAGACTTAATACAGATGAGAATGGAGAGGCAAGAGAAGCCTGCTGATCTGTCTGGAAGCTGGAAGGAAGAGCGTAGCCTTCCTAAGCTAAAGTCTTTTCTTGCCCAGTAAGGTTGGCACCCAAACCATCACAGGATGCTACTCTACAGACAAATAAAAAGTGACGTCTCCCAACAAAGTGCTCTGGCAGCCACGCTCCAAAACCTCTCACTGGATGATCAGGGCATTACTGCTTCCCAGGACCCTTTGAGCCCCTCTGCCAGGGACGTGGCTCTTGTAGCACAAGGAAAATGCCCCGGATCTCATACAATGCGCTGACACCAACCTGCTCTCGCCCTGGCCTAAGCCAATGCGTCAGCCCACAGACTGCAGCAGCCGAAGATGTTTCATTCCCTCCCCCTTGCTCTCCCTGCAAAGACTCAGCTACAGTCCCCAGTGTATCACAGGCATGGAAAAGGCAAAAGGGCAGAATCTACTTTCCATTTTTTCTTGACAGCTCCCCCTGTCATCCCAACAACTCTGCTACAGTCTGAAGATTACCTGTCCTCATGAGCTATTGTAAAGAAAGCTCAGCAAAAGAAACTGTAATTCATTGCAAATAGAAATGAATTATTTGAGGATACAATAAAACCTGTATAATCTGGACAGAAAGCTCTTATGCTCCCCTGGCTTGAAATCTGTCTTCCAGGCTGCCCCTTCTCTTCGGCTTCAGTAATTCTCTACAGTCCTCACAGTTTCAGCAGTTTTCTGCCCTACCACTCCACTCTGACATGAGCCATTATTTAATCTTAATGTGCTCCATATACCTCATCAACATGTTCAATATATTTTTTCATTTACAAGTGTGCTCAGAAGGGCCGGGTCAGAAAATGGGACCTCTTCGCTGCCAGATGCTGTAGGGGTGTTTAAGCGGAAGGGTAGTTCTCATGTCCAATCTTATGTATTAAGATATTGCTTCCTCTTCCCCACCAGCGTGTGGTTGAAGCGCTCTACGACAGCCTGCTCTGTCCTTGCCGTTTCCTTACCCAATCCACTCTAGTTAATACCTTTTTCATAAGGAGTTTTAAATTATAAGCCTAAATGAGGCCAATAAATTATACTTCATAAAATTCTGTGCACATCATTTTCTCACAGAAAAGGCTCCAAAGAAATATTTTCCATGCCACCACCTATGTTCCCATCCCTTTGCAATATAACATTTATTCTAATATTAAAATGGCAGCTGCTCTATAAATTGTGAATCATTAGCACTCTTCATTGATTTTTCCCTTGCAGCCTGCAACCCTGGGCAGCGACTGTGTGTGAATATCAGTCTATTGGATTGAGATTCATATCCTATTTGAGGGTCAAAGACCGAGACCTCATGAGCTTGAACTTCTATCAGCCTAAAGCTGATCAATACTTGGAGATATATTTGATCCTGGCTGCTAGCACAGATTAAGTGGCCATAAATACAATCAAAAACCTGAGGCTGCTGGGATAAGCGGCTGGGGAACGGGAGTGCAAGAGCACACACCGGCCCCAGCAGGCTTCCTGGGAGCAGGGACGAGCCTGCAGGCCTCCTTGGCCAGTCCCGGTCCCCCCGCTTTTGGGAAGGGGGCTAGAGGCTCTGCTTAGCAGCGCTGACAGAGGAACCAGAGAGGATTTGTTGCTCCAGGGATGGCAGAGACCCTTTGCAGTGCCCCACAGGTTTCCATGATGGGTAGCCGGACTTGAGCACGGGACCCTGTTGCGTTCCTGGGGGATCAGTGCCCGCGGAGCAAGGACTGCTCCCAGCATGCAGGGAGCCCGGCTGTGCAACAGCCACTGGGCTGGATGGGCACACCACAAGGATTAACTGGAAAATATTAAATGGATAAAATAAGTTTCTTTTTTGTGTGCCTTCCCTCTCACCCTCCTCCTCCATCTCTCCAAGTGAAACTTTAAATATATGATTAAAATGACCTATTAAAGAGGAGAGACTCATTCCATTTGAATTTATTAATGGTGATTCTGTACTGGCTGAGGAAGAAAAAAATCCATAATCATAAGCCTTATTAAAGAACAATATCCTTCGAGGGCTTTTTGTTTTCCCCTTTAGATAATGTGAGGCCTTGAAAAATAGACATAAGAATAGAAAGAAAGAGACATTGTGTTGCACTGCTACAGGGACCACAGCACTCAGGGAAATTACCTTCCTATTTTTAGGCATGTTTACAACATGCCTCTTTGCAGTATTACATTTGATCCTAAACTCTAATTTAAATGATTCTTTCAGATGCCTGGTAGATCCAGAATAGAAATAATTAGAAATGTGTCATGAAGTCAATGGGACGCTTTTTAAGATCAAGAGACTAATTCTCTGCATAACACACTCTAAGAGGAGATGCAGGATGTAACATGTCAGGTGAGCAGGGAAGGGCATAAGCCACCCCTTGCCATGTGTGCGGAGGGACCCACCACGCTTGGGCTTGGGCATCTACAGGGCGCAGCCTCCTAAACCAGAGTCTCTGCAGCTGACGTGAGACCAGAAGCCACTGTCTGGTTACAGCCAAAGGCTCCCGGTGTTTGTATTTACATGGCTTCACGTCCTTGTGATGCCCTTGCGCAAAGAGACTTCATTATCATAAGGAATATATGTTTTTATTCCACTACATAAGTACTACTTATTATAGTCTCATATATTTTCTGACACAACCAAGGGGTCTTTATTGTTGTACATCAAGGTCACTGACAAGTAATATATTCAATCTATTAAGTTATTAGGGAGATAAATAATTTGGATGCAAGCTGAACTCTGAACTTTTACCTTTTCCCCTGACAGACGGGTAGTTTCTTGGCGTTCATACTAATCTCGCCTGTGCTTGAATAGTAATTCCATTAGGGTTATGACTGCAGCTGTACATATGCAATGACCTCAAATACAATTTCTTTATGGAGATGGGCAATAGGAATATTAAAATTTTAAGCCAAAGAGGATGTAATTTAACTTTACATTATTTATTGTAGACACAAATCCTTTATAATATTAAAGGATAAAGAATTAATAAAAGAAAGATCCCATAAACAATCCATAAAGTCAAATGTAGCTCTTGATTTAATGCAATTGCTTTTTAGTGTCTTCTGGTTACAGACTTGCACCTAATTTAAAAAAAAAAATCTAGTCAAGAATCAAGAGTGTCTTGGCTGACTGGGGGTCCCTGGGTGTTTTTGAAAGTAGCTTTTCAACCTCTGGTCCTGCTCCTACCCTGAGGTGTGCACTTCTGTTTGTGACTCATCTTAATCCTGAGGTTATTACTCTCGATTAGTGCCTGAAAAGGAGCTGGAGCACCAGCAGGACACCTTGGAGTAGGCCTTTACCTTGCTGTGCCCCGGGGTGGATCTTCAGTATTTGGGACTTGCACTCCCCCCTCCCCAATACTCTGCCAAATAATTTTCTTTCCTGATAAAACTTAGCAGCAGAAACTGCACCTTTTAAATTTTAATACATGAATGTCACATGCTGAATTCTGGAAAAGGAAGCGTTTGGAGCATCATCCCCAGGGGCTGTAGCAAGGAAGCCCCAAGCTGGTGGAAAGGCAGGAGCTGGGGACACAGCTGCAATGTGCTGGGGGTTGTTGTGCCCTGGCTCCATCCTTTCTGTTCTCACATATACTTTGGTCCAGCACCAGGAGCCCTCCCAGGCCCTCAGCAGGCTCTGACCACCAATTGCACTCTGCGGTTTGAAAACTGGGATCACCTCCCCTTTTAGTCTCTCCAAGGTACAAGTGCTCTCCTAGCCCTAACGTTTTTTGCTGGGCCGACATCAGATTGCATGAGCCTGATCCTGGTATTGAGAATATTAACTACGCCAAAATCACATCATATATTTCTCGACAAGCAATAAGTGTTAAAGTTCTTTTTTCTGTCAATTCTCTTTCAAATTTAGACTTATGTCAAGAGAATGTTTTCAGCAAGGTTTACATTGGTAGTCTAGATAGTTAACTGAACTTTGAGCAAGCTTTTCCTAATAAGAACAAAATGAAAGTGGGGGAAAAAAGCAAGAAGACTTTCCTACCATGGCTATTAATTTTCTTTTTGCAAATACCTTTATTGCAAATATTCAAGTATCTCCTTATTTTAGCTAGTTGAATACTTGAGAGAAAAGGAGTTTGAATAATAAAACCCACCTCATTAAATTTCAAGCCCCCAGATTCCCTCAGTAACCACGCCTTTTGCTAGGAATCCCAAATGTTATATTGCAAAGCTGAGGAAACAAAGTTGTAACTCCATGTTTTTAAACAAGCAGGCTTGCCACTCCTTACATTCATACAGCAGTTTTTATCCTCATCCCTCACTTTGGAGAAAGCGGAGATGTTCACCTGCCTGGAAGGTGCAAAACAACCCAACATACAAACAGCAGGATTACAGTTACCAGATTTTCTTCAGGCCCCAATCACAAAGACACAGTTCTAGTTACTTGCTTGGCTTTCTAACACCAGCAGCACTAACCTGTTCTATTTTTCTCCCCCAAGAACTAGCTGTGCTGATCCTGCCTCTAATTGCCAAAGGGGGATGTTTTATTCTTCCTGAATACAGAAGTCAAACCCATCTGGGGTGTAATGCTACTGCAGTCAGAGTTCAAGCACTTCTTTTCACATTCTCCATTCTTGCCTCTGTCTTCCTCCTCCTCGTTTATCATCCCCTGCCTACACCCTCTCGCTGCTCCCAAAGGTCGTCTTCCGACCAGGAAACCCCTTGGGCCCGGGGACCCCAGGCACACAACAGCCTCCCAGGCACCCAGCTCCCGCATGCTCACACGGCGGCCTCCCTGGGCCCCAGGGAAATGGGAGCTTCACCCATAGACAGCATTTGTGGACATTTTTAGACTATTATAGCCCAATAAATGAACTTGATTCAAACTTGGTTTTCTCAGTTTTCCATTTTTTAGCAGTACCTGTTGGGCATTTGGGCTGTTCCAGCTCTGCTGCAAGCACTAGCTTTTGTATTGCAATAAGTGGTGAGCAAAATTCACTTAACATTACATTACTACTTTTAAATCAAATCTCCCACATGTACTATTAATTTAGATCTAATCAGAACTATTGCATTTGAAATAATTACCCATTGATTATAAGGGACATATTTATTGGGGATGAATCATACCTAGTATATTACATGGCTGTTAATCCTTCTCCGGCATGCCTTAAATAATTAATTGGTGGTTATTGAACACGCAAAAGGAGTCATTAAGTGTAAATAGTCAGGCTGCAGAGAAGTTCTGCTGGGCGTTGTTTGGAAGGGCCTTGCAGGCCCCTCTCAAGAGCAGCCACGTGAAGTCGAGCAGAGCAGGGCGCTTTGGGACTCTCATAGCAATCAGTCTGTTACCCAGGTCTGCTGTTCAATACAGCCACATCACAGCACCTAAGCGATGGAAAAAATTGTGGGAAGGTGCTTTCTGCCCATTCCCTCAGGCCTTCATGCACCCAGAGTGACAAAATGGGGAAACAGATTGTGAAACATGTTCAGCTCGTGCTGGTTGCGCTGGACATGGCCACGCCGCCACAAGGCAGCACCTCCCTGCCGTGCCCCTCTCCCCAGCAGCGCTCGGGGACCTGCCCTTACACATCACTGCAGCCCGCCCCAGTGAGGCAGAAAGCACTGGCTCAGAACACCCCTTTGGGCTGAAGCAGCGCAGCTGGAGCTCACATACCCTCCACTATCTGTTCACAAGTGCGACCTGGTTAAGCCTTTTCAACTCCCCTGCGCTCGGCAGTGCCTGCAGCCCCAGTTACCACCTGGGCAGTGCGTGGGTCCATCAGGTGGGCATGAGCCCTAAACGGCACCCCCGAACCCCGTGGAATAGCTGTCTGGATGCACCCCGCATCACTGATGGGCTTTTGCCCTTCCAGAGGAACCGTCCTGCCCTAGGAATCCTCCTCCTTGGGCCGGGTCGTTCCTGCAGCGTGCTGGGGAGCACAAGCCCTCATCCAGCTGAGGGGGGAAGGACACGGGAGGGTTTAGCTTTGCTGTTGCAAATCAAAGAATGACATGGATTTGTGGCCTATCATCTTTGACAGCCTCCTTTAAACTGCTTATTTTGAAACAGGATAAACAGAGGATTAATAACCTTGCACAGCACAGAGCCGGTTCCTCCCAGGGCAAAGGGAGCAAGGACGGCTCCGCAGTGCCTCCCCCGGCCGGTCCCCAAGGGCCTTCGTCCCCTCCTCCTGCCCCAAGCCCCAGCACCCTGCTCACCCCTGGGCTCCAGCCCCATCTCTCAGCAACCTGCCTGCTGCCACCAGCTTCGCAGGGGACACAGCTCCCGGGGCATCTCACCCGCGCGGGGTCGCGCCGAGTGCCAGGAACGCCAGTCCTTCCCCTCACCTTCCTGCAGCCCGGCTGCCGCCCCACGCGGGAGCTGGCAGAACAGCGCTGTTCCTCAGTATCTGCGTGTGTCCAAGGAGAGCTGTGTCCCCAGAAGTGACCTGTGTCCGCCTTGGACCACGCAAAAATATTCTGTAGGCTCAGAATAGGCCCCCCTGTTCCAACTACAGGACTAAAACAGCACTGAAAACCGACTTTCCTCTGCACTGCCTGAATTAGGTGGGAAATGCTTGGGGGGATAAACGTAAACACTTTCTGAAGCAGCAAAAACCATTTCAAGGTCATGTCCCACTTCTATACTGCAGGATGGAGTTTTTGCTCTCCCCACCACCCGTTATTCAAACTGGCTTACAAGTGTTGTTTCAGAACACATCTGCAAGTTAAAGCCATGGATAAATACACTATTGCAACCGCTGAACACACACGTTTGCTAGTGAGTAGCTACATGGAAGAGCATCAGGGGGTGGGGGGTTATTTCACTCAAGGCCCTGTTTGCTCAGTCGTTTTGAAGCAGATATTCTACCCGGGGCTGCTGGACAGCCCCAGAGAGCCGGCGGGGTGGAAGGGTGAGTAAGGAAGAGCAAGAAGGTCCCTTTGACGCTTCTCCTGCAAGACCTTGGTGACTTGGAAATGCCACATTTTCCGCAAAGCAGCAGCACATTTAATAAATCACATCTGTACACTGCTTTATTCAAAGGCACTGACAGTTCAGGATTGACGACACCCAGGGCAACCTAGTGTCAAGCACTCCTAATGAAAACTATCCCATTTTGCTCCAGTAGTAGCAGCTGCCAACAGACATAATCTACCGGCATATGGAGAAGGCCATGCTAATCCCTGCAAGGTCATTAACAAGAGGGTGAAAATTGCATGCAAAGCACCAGCTGGGGCATCCCCAGCTCCCTCTCACTCCATGGAGCAGGGGCAGCAGAGGTGAAAAATGCAAGTGTCTCTCAGCAGGCCAAGCACTTCTATTAAGAGCAGCAGAGCTATTTTTGCCCTTTCCCAAACCAAGGCTCAGCACTGCTGAATTCTCCTGGTGCGGAACAGCAGTCCACAAGTGCCACCAGCTTTCCCGGTCAGGAGTGACCCTAGGGAAGATTAGGTTTAAATCTGTATTGCTGCAGCACAGCTGGATTAGACGGGTCAAACAAAAAGGTTTTTGCCCACCTTGTTACATGGACCATGATCTGCTGCAGGGAACAAGCGTGTCTCCCCCCACCCCCCACCCCAATCAGGTGGGAGGAGCATCTTTAAACCTTTTTTTCCAAGCATCTTTAAGCCACACTGACAAGCCCAAACCTTGATTTTAACACACAGCATTTATTTCCAAGGTCCTGCTGGCCCACCCTCCCCAGAGCAGGGACCTCATCTGCTCTGTCCATGCAGTATTCTGCACTTGTATTGATGCTTGACAGGTAATAGGTTAAAAAACCATGTCCTAGCTGACTGGGACACCAGAAGGACATCTGAACTGTGGCTTTGTGCTGCTGCCTTGGACCCAGGCACCAGGCGTGCTGGCAGATACAGGCTTTCTGCTACATCACCAAGTTTGCAGAGCACAGAGGTCTGAATGTCTCACCACGGCAAGGGACAGCACTGAACAGGGCTAACAGGAGTTAACCAAGTTAAGGAGTTAACTTAGCTAAGGAGCAACTAAGTTTCCAACCAATCTTCCCTTAAAAGAAAAAAAGAACAATTCACTAGGACCTGAAAGCATGTGACCCCACCACAAAATTCAACTTCATCCTATTAACAAAAGAGCAACTTTCCTTTGCTCAGTTCTCCGCTCCCATGACTTCACCCCAAAAGCGCAGCAGCAAAACTCTGCCCAAAATGGGTTTCTGTGAAGAAGCCGCTGTCCCCGCGGGCTCACCCCAGATCTATGTCAATCAGCATCCACACGTGCACGTCATTACGCACACATCAGCTCCAATTCTGTAATCCCAAATTCACTCCCAAAGAATATTCTACTCATTTGTTTGGGAACTCAGAATCTTTTTCGTCTTTTCATTAAATCATGCAAACATTTTTATAAGCAATAAATAAAAGGTCTGTTAAAACCCCCCAGCAACAACTACCTAAAACAAATCTTTTCCAATTTAAACCCCAGCCTCTATAACGATCAATCCCATAAACCCCATGATTGTTAACATTACTTTGGGTAATGTTTAAAAACATTAATTCCAAAAAATGTAATAGGAAAAAAGCTCTTTAAATCGGCAAAAAGATAAATGATCTCCAGCAGCATGACCTTTTTCCATACCACAATGACATTGAATCATTTTAAAGTTATTTACATTTTCATTCTTCCCTGGAAAAATGTTGACAAGGCTTTCACAGGCCGTAATGGATACTCAGCAACATCTATGGAAAATGTAACTGCATCAAGAGCCTTTTCTCAATTCCTCTTCACTGCTGCGCACAAAGCAGCTTTAATTAATGGAGGAGGGGTGACTTCATAACGAGCGCTCTCATTAGCGCGACTGGCGGGTCTGTGGGAAGTGACACAGCTCCCCAAAACAGAGCTAATGGAACCGGGGGTTGTATTTTACCACCAGCATCTTTCCATCTTGAGCATGTGTGTCTTTGACTTCACTTTTCAAAGCTGAATTTGACCTCAAGGCTTGTAATTGCCATCAGGCTGCAGGGTCATCTCCGACAGCCAAAAAATACCTGAAATAACTCCTGGCTCTGCTTTCCAATCTGTAACGCGAATATCTGCCCGCGGGCAGCGGTCGGGGTGCAGCCTCGCACGTGCGCCTGGCACACGCTGGCCAGCGTGCATTACGTGCATGTTACGCTGCGCTCGTACGCACACGTGGCACCACGGCTATGCAGCGGTACAGCTGTCAGCAGAGAAGTCTTTCCGAAGGGACACCTGCACGCAAGCGTGACGTGGCACACGTAGCAGCCACACGCGCGCAGCCCGAGGCAGGACGCTAACCCCGGCCCTGCCCCAAGAGGTGCCAGTGCAGAGACCTGTCACAAAGCTGCTCCCTGGGGCTGGCTTTAGCTCCGACACCTTCCTCACCCAAACTCAGGGCAGGACCAGGGATGGCTTTAAAAGTGAAGAGGGTTCAGAGGTTTTTCCTTCCTACATCCTCAGCTGAGGATCTGCTGAGCTGGGAAGAGCAAGAAGTAAAACATCTCCCACCCTGGCAGCAGGTGTTGGCTCCCAAGCAGCTCCTGTGCCTGCAGAGGCAGCAAGCGGGGGGCGATCGAGCTGGACTCGGTGCTGGCCCAAGAGCCTTCACATTTGCCACAAGCCTCCAGCTGCCGATCCCACCCTTGGGTGCCCCAACCCCTCCTCTTCCTCCCCTCTCACCCCCGGCCTGTTGGACGCTGCAGGGAAAGCACAACCGTGTCGAAGCTCCGTGCGCTGCAACGTGATCTCCTCTTGGCTTGATAGAATATTAATGACACAACGTGCCGAGCCACAAAAGCGGTCGCATTCCAGCTGTGCTCTGCCGGAGGGAGAAACAAGGGCTCGCCTCAACTCCGGGGCCACATTTGGGCCCAAAAACCCCATGAGCACATGAGGGTGCAGGTGCTGCCTTGCACCCGCAGCCCCGGGCTCTCCTACCGCCCCGCTGCTGCCTCTGGGGACACCACGGGTGGTGGCACCCTCCAAAACCACGCAAACAGCTCCTGCAAACACAGTTTGTTGTAGGGCTGCTCAGGAGCCCGCTGCGTTGTGCCAAACTGCTGGATGTGCACGTTGGACACCCCCCCGCCTTTTATATTGAACAGGGAAAAGAGACATCCCATCTGAGCAAAGTGTGTCCAATTAGTGTTCCTCTAAGTTAATGAGATGCTTCAACAAACACAGGGGAAATTTTTTCTGAAAATGATTTTTCCTGTTGGCAAATCTAGTGAGGAAAAAAAGAAAACAAATCTGTATTTTGGTGCATCTGGGCAACGGCTTCGTCTCCAGAATGAATCGGTGCGATTACGCTGGCCACGGCATGGCTAATATCAGCGGTCCTCGTTCGCATCCAGCACATTAATCCAAGCGCAAATGAATGATCCCATTCCTCTAGCCCAGAAAAACGCTTGGGGGACCAATTCTTTATTTCCAAGTGTATGATTAGTACAAATTAAAACCAGAATAAGTTTTAATTTTGCCACATTAGGCAGCTTCATCAGAACACCCTTATCCCCCAGAGCCAAGTCCCATCGCGGGCATAACAGGGGGATGTTTCAACTAGAATGATTAGGATAGTCCAGGAAAATTAATTTTGGAGTCCGTGGCAGCCTCCTGCCGGAGAGAGGCCATAATGAGGCGGGTACGCTCAGAAAATGAAAACGAAAAGGCTGTGCTAAGTGCTTCTGGGGGAAAGAACAGAGACAGAGCCTGGCTCCGCTCCTTCTACAGCGGTCTCATAAAAGCCCCGTTTAATATGGAGCCAATTCAAAATGATGAACTCAGCCGCTGGAGCCCAGTTCCCAAAAGCAGCGGTTTGCTGCCCAAATCTTGCCCCGTTTAGCTCAAGGCTCCCCTTGACTCTCAATCAGGTCTGGTCAGAGCCGTCCGAGGCATTTGCTGCCGAAAGCGGAGCCCGAGGGGCTACACGCCAACCGGCACGAGCAGGGCGCTGGGTGTTTAACTGGGCTTCCAACACGCAGCACGGCCCAGCGAAACAGCACAGTTGCAACAGAGCTTTTCAGAGCCTCCTGCCACCTTTGGTCCTTCCAGTGTGTGTGACCTCACTTTGCTCGATCAGCCTCGGATTAGTCACAGCACAAGTCACCTGGGCTGTGGTTTGGGTTGCAGGAGCTTCGTCCCACCTCGAGAAAGCGATGGCTCTGGTGGGGCAATACACAGCATTTTGCCTTTCTTTAACAAGAAGGTGATCGCTCTGCCCATCCCCTTCTGCACATGTGGCCACACCTGTGGCTCCTGTGGCCACCCAGGTTCTGCAGGAGCTCCCACCCCCGGCCAGCCCAGAGCCCCGGGAGCCCCGGCCAGGCTGCCCCTCGCCACGGCTGCCCCAGGAGCCCGGTGAGCAGGACGGCAGCTGTCTAGTCTCCAAAACTTCTTCTGCCTTTTAAAACATGATTTACTGCAACAGAACAAAAATCCTAGTACAACTTGCACCATGCAGAAGAAGTGGCCACAGCTCAGCATCACGTGGCTTCACAGACAGGAGCCAGCAAACAACCTGCAGCCTCTCAAACCCTGACTGTGTTAAAGCATCCCACAGCACCAAGCCAAAATCACTGCTTTTCAAGGAAAAACTCACAGGTTGGGACCCAGCCTCCTTATCAATAAGAAGCAACACGTCCAGTTTAACCCACAGCCTGCACAGATACCAGGAGAGCTCCTGCAGCACCCCAAGCACCATGGCCCACGCAGGAAACCAGCTCCCGCCCCACAAATTTGCAACAACCGCCCCGAAGGCAGAGGCACACGCACGCAACCCACCTCAGCACGCAGACGAGGCGCCAGGACGCGGTCGCCGGGCTCACGCGGGGCAGGACGGGGCTGCGTTGTGTGCAGCCCTGGGAAGGGGGTGGCAAACACTGCCAGGCTGCAGGAGCACCAGCAAGAGGGCAGTAGGGCTGGAGGCAGCCGGGGCCATTTATTAGCTCTCCTCGGCCTCGCCTGCAGCCCCAGGTGGGGCTTGTTGAGGCCGATCCTCCTCGCAGGCAGCTTTGGGGAAAACTGTTTTGGAGTGGGAATAAAGCTCCCAGCCCGCATCCTTTGCAGCTCTCTGGGGGAGCCTGCACGGGACCAAGCCTGTGCCCGGGCAGCCCCCCAGCCCCGGGGCCCCCGTTTCACCCGGCTGCTTTGTGCTGCTGTTAAACGGCCCCTGATTTACACCGGCGTGAGGGGGGGGAGGCCGGTGCTGCCCCACGCCTGCCCTTAATAAGTATTCTCCCGATGTGCGATTTCCACAGACCGAGAGCAACATCCTCCCTCGGAAAAACAGAAGTGAGTCCTGAATTAATTTAGATTTCCCGCTGCCTTGTTAGGCCAGCTGGATATGGCACGCTTCATCTTCTCTGCAAACAGCGCGCGGTCCCGCTGGGACACTCGGCACTTTATAAACCTGTCAAGCCCTTAAAGCCGGGCACCGCGAGGCTTCGCGACAAAACGCGCTGAGGTCTGCGGCCACGCGCGCGCGAGGCAGCCCCGGAGAGGAGGATCAGCCCCGGCGTTTCTGCAAGCGAGAGGATGTTGTTCTGTGCTACAATTTCATTTAGGAGCAAGAAAAAAACATGCACTGCATGATTTATTTTAAAGCATCCAAGCTGCTGCAAACTGCAAAGCTTTGAGAGCATATTTATATACATGGGAAACAGAAGATTGTCTCCAAAGTCATTTGCATTCATCCCCCTCCTTCCCTCAGGCAGTTAAGCATCTTTTAAAGGACTTATCCTGGAGAAGGGCTGAGTGCCTGCAACTTTCTGTGGAAATCAGGGACTTCTAGACGCGCCTGATCAAGCTGGTTTTAATTTGCAAAAAAATTGTTCTGCCTTGTTCCCCCCTTCTCCCAACACCTCCAACGTTGATTTATTTTCCCTACTCTTCCAACAAGCTTCAGAAGATTTTTTTTTGCAGGAACAGCGTTGATTCAGCATCTCCTGGACCTGCCTCAGCCCGGGCGCTGCGGGCGCTGGCGGTGTCCCAGCCGGGGGGGCGGGGGGGGCGGCGGGTGCCACATGGCCGGTGCTGCCCCTCGCAGCCAGCAGCTGATGGAGGCTCTGCCGGTTGGGTCCCCGCGGGAGCATAACACAACCGCAGCAGGTCCTGGCTATTCTCTGCAGCCCGGCGTGTTGTTGCTTCATTAAACGCCAAATTGTTACATTAATTCTAACTGCCCTGTAGAGATGTAGCTGTCAGGAATGATTTACTCGCCTCCAGCTGACTCGCCGGCTCTTCGCGGCCTCCCGCGTGGCCGGGCGGCAGCAAGTGGCTCCCACCTCTCCGCGGATACGGAGCAGCTCTGCGAGCACAGCGGAAAAATAACCAGCGAGCTAGCAAAAAAAATTGCGGTGGGGCATTTTTAGCTGTTTACGCTTCAGATGGCCCAAACCGCCCGTCAAAAGGCAGCATCGCTGCGGGAACGTCTAGCGAGCCGTGGCTGTGCCGACTCGCGGTGCTGCCCGCAGGCACCGCTGCCGCGGGACGGCCAGCGACGGAGCTCAGTGCGGGGAAACACCTCCAGTTCGTGGGGACCGAGGAGCCGCTTGTGACCTCTCCTGCGGGTGCAAAGCAGGAATCCCGGTGCTTTGCGCGCGGCAGGTTGGCCAGGCCATCAGCTGGGGGGGGAAAAGGGGGCCTGGGTCTTCCCCTCCTTCGGACGAGCCTCCCGCGGGAGCGCTGCCATCTCCGAACCCCAAACAGCAGCACGGGCGCACCGAGGCGCCTCTCCCCCCGGCACCGGCAGCCCCCGGCTATGCCAGGCCTCCGTAGCTGCTACCTGAACCCGCCTTCAAAAGGCAGAGAGGACAAACCATCTTGAGAGTCAACGTGCCATTTCTGCTCATGAACCCAGAACGGGCCATTTAAAGCTCGTCCCCTGCGAGAGGAGCGCGGTTCGTGCTCTCTCCCCGCAATGCACACACTTTGCTGACACTGCGCTCACACAAGTGCGTACCCACGTGTCCCGCGAGAGAAATAACGTGCAGAAACCAATTTTGTCCTAACACGAACAAGTTCATTTAAATCCAGAAACCTTGCATTTTTGGCTGTTAAGTTGTTTTTCATCCCAGATACAAGGTGCCGAGCACAAAAGCAGTGCTTTCTGCGTCCTAAATCAACGTCTTCCTCAGGCTCTGTTCCCCCCAGTGCCAGCAAGGTGCAGCACACACCTGCCTAGACGTGACATAGAGATGTCAGAAAGAAAAAGGCAAATTGAACACCTCTGCTTTTCTCCAGTGTATTTTTGCTAGCTTGGTTTGCTTGTCAGAGCTTAACAACGTCATTTGCTGCTTGTAGGTGTTATTTCAGCGCACGAAGCGTGCCGCTCTCCGGCCTTTCCCTGGACCTCGGCAGCTGCCGGGGAAGCAGGGCAGGCGGCGGAGGGGGCGATAACGCCCGGGCCCTGCGACGGCCCTGCCTGCCGCGGGGCGAGCGGGCTCCCCCGGCGCTCGTCCCCAAAGAGGATGCCGGGGACGCCCCGTTCACCACATCGCGCCCCGACCGAGCAGTCCCGGGGCTCTGCCCACACCGACGTGCTTCCCCCGGGTCAGCAGCCCTGGGAAGGCAGCGAGAGCCGCGCCGGGCCCTGCCGGCACCTCGCTCCCGCCGGCCTGGCTGCTCCGCCTGGGCTCGCGGGCGTCAGGTTCCCGCCGGCCCGGCAGCCTCTGCCGGCTGCGGGGAGGAGAAGGGCGCGCGACACCCCGGAGGGGCTGCAAAGCCACCCGCAAACCGCGCAGCGCAGCCCCCTCTTCCCCACGCTGTTTGGGTTCACGAGCTGTCAGTCAGCTGCATACTCTTAGTTTTATTTGCTTCTTTCAAATTGATTTTCTTTTTAGCAGGAAGACAGCATTTATATTAATAGAATCGCTGAGCCCGGGAGCTGAGGGGACAGGCTGAAACGCAATCCCCTGCGTTTTATGTCAGGGCGCTCGGGGACCTCGCCACCCTCCGAACCATCGCCCGCGCCAGGAGCTTTCAGCCTGCTTTGCCTTTCAGAGCAAAACACAAAGGAGAGGGAAGAAATTTGCATTTCTTGCTTTCTTAAATTCAGTAATCCACCGGGAATTCCCAGAGAGAGTGGAACAACAGTGACAGTTACTGTCTGTGAGGGAACCTATGCAAAAAAAAAGCTATAAAATACTTATTCAGTAACTACAACATCTAGACTGATTTTATAGAAACATCGTTATCCTAAAGTAAGCTGCATTTCTTTATTTCTGCATTTATTTCCTTCTTTTTCAATCAGTCTCTTCCAGGAAAATATTACGTATGCTTGAACTGCCAAAATGTATTGATGCAAAACAATCAGCCAGGTTTGGTGCAAGCGTTCCTAGATCACAGAGCAGGAGAAGAGAAAGCAGAGAGTTCCTCTCGCTTTCTGTTTGGGGGAATCTCTCGTGAGCTCCTTTTTAAAGTCCCACGATTGCCGAATTACTGCCTAAGTTTCGCTAAGAAACGCCCTCGCGCTCTGCCTCAGGGCTCGCAGCAACAGTTGTCTCTTTATCACTCAGCTCTGGAGCAGGAAGAAGTTGCAGCTTGTCCAGAGCTGAGCGAGGCAAATCCCCCCCGCGGCTGCAGGCGACAGAATGTCACCGGCTGAAAAGTCACCCCGGAGCAGGGGCACGGGGGGGGGGTTGCACACGTCGCCCCCCCGGGCCCGAGCTGGCACGGCGTTTCGACACCGAAAGCCCCGCGATTTCATGCAGGAGGGTTTCTCTCTGCCCTGCTGCGGCTGTTTGCCTGGGTTTCCTGGGAAGAGAAGGAGTTTCTCCGGTTAGCGAATATTGCAGCACTAATTCTGCTGCCTGTAGGTACCTGTTTTGCACCTATTCACCCATTTTGCTTTGGGGGTTTTAACCCCCTATCCCAGGAACGGCCGTGCATAGAGAGCTACGTGTGCTGGAAGGGGTTTTGTGAGGCCTGCAGCCGTGACGGGCATCTCGAGAGCTCGTGGGTGCCGCCGCGCTGCTCACGGCTCGGCCCGGGCACTTTTCCATCAGTTCACTGCGAGCAGCAACGCGGCGTGTTCCTTCTTTGTGAACAAGACGTGTGTAACGGGAAGGGGGGAAGCTGTGAGATGCTTAGGCACCACTGGTGTTTAACAAGTAATTCAAAAAGCAAAATCCTCTTGCAAATATTACCAGCACCTGCTCGCTTCTGGAGCTGTCACTGTCCCACCCTCGCCGAGCCAAGGCCGGTCTTGGCGAGGGCACAGGGAGCGATGAAGGGGCACGTAGCAGCGGTCGCACGTCCCCCCGCAGCTGTAACGCAGCCACGGGCGTTACACCAGCGACAAACTGCTGCAGCAGTGGCGACGTGTCGTTTAGGAAAGGTGAGAAACAAAAGCCTGGGTTTTGCAGGCATCACCGCCCGACATCTGGTGCCCCCCGGGGCAACAGGCATCGTGCCGGGGCACTGGCAGCCCCCGGGGAAAGCTCCGTGTTTCCCGCGGGATCCCTGCCGGTGCCCGGGGGTGCTGGGCTCGCGCAGCTGCCTCCCTGTCCGAGGCCGCCGCTTGCTGAAATTCAGACACTTTGGAGATGTTCAGCACGCTGAAGGCCCTGATGCAAATCTTCCCCGGCTTCCCAGGGGAGTTAGAGCCTCGAAACCCATAGGCTTAAAAAAAAAAAGCCTCCTATCCAATTCATAAACTGGAGACTTTGATAAATAGTGTTTGATTCTGCTCGGCGCAGCGTGACCACAGGTATTTGTGTATGGAAATCATGTGTGGGTGTGCGCGCACCTCTCGCCTGTGCATGTGTACACACGCTGATGGGATGCGTGTGTTGGGTCAAGCTTAAATCCCTGATTTTTTTTCTGATTTCTCTTTGAAATATTCCAATATATGACTTCTGCTGTTTCACGTGCACACCTTTCAGTACAAAACCAGCCAGCATCAGAATCTGTTATTTTCGATTGCTTTGTCACCACAAATTTCTCCCTTACATATTTCCACCTTTGCAATGAATGCTGAAAAATAATCATGACCCATCCAAAACAGCTTGTCTGCGATCAGAGATCGTGCACACACTGAGCAGCGCTGCCTGGATCGTCCAAGACCGCCAGCCTCCCAAACTGCCAATTTTTGCTTCTACTAATCGAAGCATTTTCACGCCGGTGAGATTGCTCCTGTATTTAAGGGGCAGAGTGCACCCAACACTGTACTGAATCACGGCCTCGGGTTTTTGAGGGCTCCTACTTTTACTTTCAGCTATTGTATTTAGCTATACCGATGCTTTTGGTGTGGATTTAGCAAAAGACTATTTAAAGTTTAGCTGACAAATTTATTTGTAGTCGTGAAGTATTTGATCATCAGAGAGAAAGCGAGACTATAAATAAAAGACACTGGACATTCACATAATCTACAGTTAATTCAATAGTTTTTACAGGTAACGATATACACATTGTCTTGCCTTTCCTCACAATCAGCTCGCACTGCAGCTGCAGGAACACGCAAACGCCTCCGGCAGAAGGGGCAGCCGGGAAGCGTGCGCTCGCGAGGACGCGCTCCCGGCCGTGCGAGAAGAGCGGCGCGAAACCAGCCCCAACCACCTGCTGGGAGACCTTCCGAGAAGGTGTTTGGCAACGAGACATCAGGGTGGTTTTGAGATGCTTTGCAGTGAAACTGTTGTGAAGGAACCAATAAAGAAAAGCAGAAGTTTCACAACCCAGAGCCACTAGTGTTCGCGGGTCAAGAAAAAGCACCCCTTGACCCTGCGAGAAAAGTGTGGTTATTTGGTAATAAATACATCTATTCACGGCTTAATGCTTATATGGAAGAATAAAACTAGCAATCTACAAATTAAAAGATGAGAAGCAGAGTTAACATGTCATTTTCACCTTACAAAGGAAAAGAGTTGCTGATAAATGATTGGCATATTAAAGAGATTCCGTTTTAGAAAAGTTAATGTAAATTCAAAATAAAACAAAACATACCGCATCGGTGCACTTTTTAAAAAATCTGCTGGAAGAACAGAGAAGTTTTCTACCATGGATTTCTGAAGTGATTCACTATTAACATTTCTCCTATAGAAATATAGACATTGTCACACCTTTTACCGTGGATGAGGACTTTATTTTCTCTTAAAAAGGTTTTGGTGTGGATAAGTGATGAAGCAAGTCCTTGCTTTGAAGAATGCACTGACAACAGAAAGCAAAATACCTTATATCAAATCTGTAAAGCACAAGTCTTGGTGTTGAGTAAAGACACAGTAAGCAGTTTCGTTTGGACGCTCCTTCAGCTAATCGCTGCGACGCGGCTCCCCTCGCGCACCGTCCCTTGCTGGCCCGCCGCGGGGTCGTCCCCCGAAAGCGCGTCCGCTCTCGCCGTGTCATTGCGCTTTCCTTCCCCGCTCAGCAGCCGCCGACTGTCCAGCCTTTATTTCCAAAGCAGACGATGCTTAACAGCACCAAGTCCTTTCCCTTCGCATTGCACCGTGCCGGACCCTGTATCAAAACTGAGCGTGGTCGACTTCGTCTAGCCAAGAGGCCGGGCTGGCAGGGAAATCCGGATATCCGCCACTGCTGCCGGTGGAGAGGTCGGAGCTGGGGCCGTTCCCAGCCAGCACTCTCATGGACTGCGGCACCCCTTGTCCGCCCTGTCCCATGATGCCCAAGCCGTTGTCTGGGTAAACCAAGCTGGAGATTAAAGGCTGGTGGCCTGGCAGCGCCTGCAAGGAAGCTGGTGACTGGGGTATGCCGTAGGGGCTGTTGGACCGCAGGTCGTGGTACTGGTCCTGAGCCGGGAGGCCGCTGTGATCCAGAGCAAAGCTCCCATTGCTCCCAGCCGGTCTGCCCAGAGCCGGGGACGCTTCGCTGAGGTTGCTGTAAATCCCGTTGGAATGGCTCATTTCTGACATAGATGGCTCATCTGCAAGGGAAAGCGACTGGTTTTACTGGGAGAGCAAAGCGCCACGGCAGGCAGCGGTCGGAGGGGAGCTCCTGCGAGCTCTCAGCGGAAACAGGTTAGATGGGTAGGAGCCGAACGGCCACACGCTTGCCACTTGTAATTCCTTATTACTCCTGTTCTTGTTGACGGGTCTTCACAGAAAGCCGTGGGATTATTATTTTTTCTGAGTAGGAATGTCTAATTCATTTTGGATTTTAAAAATGTGCATGAAAAGTAGGTATTAAAATATAAGACTGTGATTTAAAAATAATCCTTCAAAGGGGAATGGGGTTTAAATTCTTTCCACCTTTTCCCTCTATTTCTGTTTGGCTTTGAGGTTTATCTTGATTTTTGCCATCATTTTTAGGAGCTACCTGAGTGCTCACTGATGCAAGAAAGACTCTCCTATTGCTCAGAAAAACCTATTAAATCTCAGCATATTTGGCTACTCAGGAACAGGCTAATGAAATACATTCGTACAACTTAAAAACACTTTTGAAAAAATGAAAAATATTTTTTAGTTACCAGTGAAAAATTGTTTGCATTCATTATGGGCTTTATGGAGAGTGAGAGCTATTCTGTTGCCTAGGATACAAACCTGTTTGTGGGATCAAGCTATCAATAATTGTTTAACATTTTTAGTTATTATTTATGGTATATTCATATTTAATGATGCTGATGCGCAGTGTGTATAAACAGACTTGGAAATCAAACAGTTTTTAAGAATACGGGAGAGAAGCTGAAATGCCAAACTGTGTGTATGTGTACATATATGCACTCTATACGTATCTGTGTAAATATGTACACACTCTCTGGCATTTCAGCTTCTCTCTTGCATACCTAAAAATGACACAAACACTCTGACAGACGCACACAGGGCTGGACACTGCAGTAACGCAGGCAGAAGTCGTCTGTCCCCGGCGAGCAGCTCTGGCTGCCGTTGGGGCAGTGCAAGATGCAGCCCAGACGCTGCCGGGCCCCGGGCTGCAGGCACCGACCTCCCCGCGCAGGGCCCCATCCTGTGCCCGCAGCAAGGCGGCACCAGGTCTGGAGAGGGCGGGCTGAGGCTGCACGGGCTGAGGGCTAGCACAGGGACTTTCCTGCGCTGATCAGCAGACATCTGTGCTCCAAAAAGCAGGAACCCCCGTTACAGAAACCTCCCAACATAAATCAATCTCTCTCACAGAGAGGGAACGCTTTCCCACCCAAGTGGGGTGTCCTAACTAATCACTGTGCAAATAAAACCATTCTTAAATAGGATGAAAAAATTCTGTACATACTTTTTGCCGTAGAAACATTCAGTTCCGTGATTCTGGACTCTCTGGGTTTTGTATTTTTATGAGTCCCTTGAAAAGGCTGTATATGAGGTACTCCTTTAAGACCCGCAGCGCGTGCCCAGCTAATTCCTAAGGGACTCTCTTCCCGCTTTCCCTTGGCTGTTTCAGACTCAACTCAGTCCCCACTGAGGAAGACGGGAGCTTTCCTCTCCAGTTTCTCAGCGCCAGCTGTCCCTCACGGCCGTGGCTCGGTGTCTCCCCCAGCAGCCCCGCGGGGACCAGGCGGTCGAGCGCAGCCCGGACCCCTGAAGTCCCACAGCTCTGCACGTCTCCTCCCACCCCATTCCTCCCCGCTTGGGCTCTTGTTTTCACTCGTTATGTTATGGCTGAAAATTGTTAAAGTATCACTAAGGGGGTGAAATGAGCCTAGACAGAGACCAGGGTGTTTGCATGGAGGGCGAACGCACAGACCACACGCAGCAACGCCCCACCTGGGATCAGGGCTCTGGGGACCGACCTGTGAAGGAGACCTCAGCGTCACTGTCAGGCCCTTCCTCCTGGATGCTGTCCTTGTCGGACTTGGAGGTCCCCCGGGATCGCTTCATGTTCCTGAAGTACTGGCCCCACCGCTGCCTCCCGGCATCTTTCTTCAACCTCTTCTCCTTGGCCCTCCGGTTCTGGAACCAGACCTGCAAGCAGGGCGCATTGGGGAGCTCCCTCTCTGTGGGGCCGGCTCCTTCCCTCGGGCTAGCACTTGCCGCTTTACCCTACCAGCCCTCCACCGCCCACCCTCGGGCCCTGGACTGACCCCCGAGGGGACCCCCGTCTCACCTGCACCACCCGCATGTCCAGCCCGGTCTCTGAGGAGAGCTGCTCCCGGACGTGCCGCGCCGGCTTGGGCGAGTTGTTGTAGGCATTTTTGAGGGTCTCCAGCTGCTTGGCGGTGATGGTGGTGCGGGGTCTCTTTGCTGTGGACTCCGCCTCTGCCAACACAGTGCGAGTTACTGGCGCAGGAGCTGCCTGCGAGCCAGTGTCCCCAGGGATGTGGGAGCTCCCTTTTCCCTCCCCGACGGCAGATGCTCCTTGCGTCCCTCCCACCCTGCTGGACCAGGCTGCTGGATGAGTGGGTTATGGAGGGCAGGGGGGGCCCCGGGCTGTCTCTCGCCTCCCCTCCAGGTGCCCCTCGGTGGGGGACGGGGCAGGGGTACCTCTCTGCTTGGCCGTCTCGTAGTCCGCCTTGCAGACCAGCCTGCTGTCCTCCATGAGGTAGAACTCGTCGCCGGTGGCCAGCTGCCGCTTGCAGACGATGCAGGCGAAGCAGTGCAGGTGGTACACGAAGTCCTGGGCCCGGCGCACCACCTGGGTCGGGGGGATGCCCTGCTGGCAGGCGGCACACTTCGTCCCGAAGCGCCTGGGCGAGGACAAGCGGCGGCCGCTCAGCGGGCTGCGGGGCCTCCCCGCGCCGGCGCGCACCTTGCGCGGGGCCGCGGCGCGCAGTCCGCCCGCCCCGGCCGCGGCCCGGAGCTGACCGTGGTGCTGAAGCGGCCCCGCCGCCCCCGGCGCTGTCCGTGGTGCTGAGACCCCGCGGCGCCGGCACCGCAGCGGCGGCCCGGCTGCCCCCGGCCCCGGCCCCGGCCCCGCCGCCCCCGACACCGCCGCCCCCAGCTCCTGCCCCGGCCCCGGCCCCGCCGCCCCCGGCCCCACGCACTTGAAGAAGTCCTCCTTGCAGTACACGCCGTCCCCGCGGCTGAAGCACTTCTCGGCCAGCTGCGTCTGGCAGTCGGAGCATTTCAGGCATTTGCTGTGCCAGTGCCGGTCCAGGACCTTGAGGATGAACCTGTCCACGATGTGCTGGTTGCAGCCGGCGCACAGCGGGATCTCTGCGGGGAGGCACCTCCGCGTCAGCCCGCCGCCTCGACGGCCCCGCTTTCGGCCCCGCTGCCTCCCCCCGCGCTGCTCGGTTCCGGCCCGGCCTCCCGCGGTTGCTGCTGCCCGATGGCTGGCCGGGCGGGGAGTCGAGAAACGGCACGAAAAAAATTCGGATTGGCTCAAATTCGTTGCCACTGAGCCCTGCGAGCCGCCTGGCAGCGCCGCTCCCCGCGCCCGGGCGCAGGGATCCCCGCGGCCGCACACTCCAGGGAGAGATGCCCGGGGACACCGGGAAGGGACACGATGGCAAGGAAAATAACCTCTGGGCCGAGCCGCCTGCAAAGTCGCATCACAGTTTTTCCGGGCTCTTTTTTTTCCCCCCACACTTCCAAAATCCGCATGCAAATAACGGCGGGGAAGTGCTGGCGGGGTGAGGAAAAATTTGCCAGAAATAATAATTGCACTGAGAATAAAAAGCCGGTAGGCTTGCCCCGTCGCCCTGCAGATACCGATAGATGTAATATAGATACAGATAGAAATATAAATAGATATAGATATAAAAATAGACAGATATGTAAAAATAAAAATGTGCGAATACGTAGATATAAAAATATACAGATATATAGACGTAGATATAAAAATACCGATATATAGGAATAGATATAGATAGGAAAAGATACAGATAGAGATAAATAAAGATATATCGATATAGATATATAGATATAGATAGATGCAGCTATATGGATATCCATATATATAGATATCTATATAAAGACACGCATAGAGCTGTACAGCTGCAGACAGGGGTAGAGGTGAAGATGATATCGTTTTAGGTATAATCGTTTCCTCAACAATTAACCACCTTCAAACAGAGAACAGCGGCAGCGGCAGCCGCGCGAGCAGCCGTGACTCTCGGCCCTGCGCGGACGCGGCCCCGCGGGAGCGCTGGACCCGGCTCGGCTCGGCCCGGCCCGGCTCGGCCCGGCCCGGCGCGGCTGCCCCGGGCAGAGCCAGGCTGGCGCGGGGGTCCCAGCTGCCGCCCCGGGACCGGCCCCGGCCCGACACGGTCCCGGCACGGAAACACGGCAGAGCGCCGGTAACGCGGCAAAGCCTCGGGATGCGGTATCACGGCAAAACCGTGGGACGCGGTAAAACTCTGGGACGCGGTAACGCGGCAAAGCACCGGGCACGGTAACRCGGCRAAGCCTCAGGACGCSGTAACGCCGCAAAGCCCCGGCACGGTCACACGGCAAAGCCCGGGGACACGGTAACACTCTGGGACGCGGTAACACGGCGCAGCCCCGGGCACGGCAACACGGCGCGAACCCGGCCCAGCACCGCGGCACGGCCCCGCTCGGTAACACGGCGAAGCACCGCGCACGGCCCCGCGGCGCGGCCCCGCGCTGCGCGGCTCTTACGCTGCATGGCGCCTCGGCGGGCCGCGGCTGCGGCTCTCTCTCAGGCGGGGCCCTGGGGCTGGCGCATGTTCCGCGGGACGCGGGCGCAGCCCCCGCCGCCCCCAGCCCCGCGCCGCCGCCCGCCCCGTCGCTCCCGGGGCCGCCGTGGGGGTGCGGAGCCGCGGCGCCCCCGCCCCGCCAGGCCTTCCCCGAGCCGGGTCCCCCCCCAGGGCACGGCGGCAACCACCCCCCGGCGCTGCCCCCCCAGCAGCGCCGGGGATTTAATTCGCTCAAGCAGGATATTTTTAGCCCCCAGCCCGCGCCCGGTGTCGGCTGGAAGCGCCGGGCCGGGCATCACGGCGCGCTGTATTTAATCCCCCCCCGCCGGGGCCGGGGCACATCCCCTCCCGCCGCCCCTTGGCCACCGGCGCCGGCGGGAGGGCGACGGCTCCGGGGCGCCGGGAAACGAAAGCCGGGCGGGGCCGCGCCCCGACGGGGCCGGCGGCGGGCGGGGGGCCGGGCCGGCCCCCGGGGCTGCGCCGGGGGGGCGCCGGGAGGGGCAGCGCCGGCCGCTCCCGGGAACTCGTTGTGTGCTGCCCATTTCCTGGGGCCGCCGGGAAACGGGGATTTGCCCTCCCCGGCGTAAAGCGCCCGGGCGGCTCGTACCCCCCCGCGCCCAAAACGAACGAACCGCCCCCGCCGGGCCCCGGTGCTGCCGCCGCCGTGCCCCGGGGCCCTGTGCCGCGGCGAGCCCCGCTGCGCCGTTTGCAGCACCGTCCGCGGCGCCCGGAGCCTCGCCCGGCCCCGACGGAGCCCGGCCCCGGGGGGACGCGGCGGTCCCGCAGGCGCCGGCGAGCGGCTGCGCCCCGGAGCCACGGGGCTATTTACGGGCGCTGGGTCTTGCGGGCAACCGGCCTTTCCACCTCGTTCCTTGCACCGCTAATTCGCTGTTTTGCTCCCCCTGCTCCAGCAAAACTGTCTCCTATTTGCGGCATCAAACGCGCAATTGCCCGCAGCTGCAGCGGCCGCCCGCGGAGAGCCGCCGGGAGCGGCGCGGACACAACCGGGCGCAGAGAGCGGGCAGGAGCCGCGGCACCGGCCCCGGCTCCTTCCCCGTCGGCTCCCGCCGCAAACGGGGCAGCGCGGGGCCGGGGGGGCGCGGAGCGGCGCGGCTGGGACCGCCACCCCCCCCCCGGCCTCGGCTCCTCTTTATTTTGTTTTTAAGGCATCTGCCAGGCGCGGGCGAGCGCGGGGCCCGGCGGGCGGCGGCAGAAAGCCGAGCGCTGCCCCGGGACGGCTCTGCCCCGCTCCGGCACCCGACGGCCCGGCCCGAGCCGCGACGGCCCCGCGCGGAGGCAGCGAACCGGGGGCCCCGGGAAGCCGAGAAGCCCGCGCGGTCCCGGCCCGCCCCGGCAGCGCCGCCGTTTTCTCCGTTTGTTAAACGGGGCGGAAAAATCCGTTTAGCAAAGGAATTAACGGGAGCTGTTCCCGGGGCGGGGGGAGCACAGCCGGAACCGTCGGGGAGGAACCGGGGCTCGAAACGCCGCGTCTCGTCCTCGCCGCCGTTGCGGGGGAGCGGCGGGGCGGAGAGCCCGAGCTCCAGCCCGACGGCACGAACGGGGCCGAAACGGGCGCGGGCGCCCGGGGCGGGCGCGGGGCCGGAGGCGCCGGGGGATGCGGCAGCGGGCCCGGCACCGGCACCGGCACCGGCCGGGTCTGTCTCTTCTTTCGGGGACGAGGCAGGATAAAGAGAGACGGAGCGTGGGGCGGGCGGCGGGGAGCCGTCGGGCGGGAGCCCTCCACCGCGGCGTCGGGCCGCCCGCCCGCAGCCACCCCCAGCCGCACCGCCGGTGCCCGGGGAGCAGGTCCCGTCGGGGCTGGCAGCGCCTCCGCGGGGGGACGCGGCGCTTTGCGCGCCCCCCGCGCTCACCTGGGCTCCGCGGGAAGGGGCAGAGCTCCGCGGCCTTCTCGGAGCCGGCGCGGACGCGCTCCAGCAGCATCGCGGCGCCGTCCG
>PTFA01000008.1:3181051-3214445 GCA_003342895.1 Casuarius casuarius
GCGGACCGGGCCCGGGCCCGGCCGCCCCGACGCCGCCCGTGGGCGCGGGGAACCGCCCCCCCCCGGCAACGAGCAGCCCTCGGGGGGGACGAGGGGCTCCCGGTGGCAAGGGGGGGACACGGGCACGGGTGTGTGTGTGTGTGTGTGTGTGTGCACACGGGCGGGTGTGTGCATGCGTGCGGGTGTGCGCACGCCTACGGGCCGTGGGGAGCTCTGTGTGCCCGCGGGTGCGTGTGCATGTGGGCACACTTGTCCGTGTGTGCGTGTGCAAGGGTGTGCGTGTGCAAGGGTGTGCGTGTGCAAGGGTGTGCGTGCCCATGCAGAGGCGTGTGTGCGCGTAAGCCTGTACCCTTGCGCGGGTGTGCGCGCAGGGCTGTGCGGGTCTGCCTGTGCGCGCGGGTGTGCCCGCTTGTGAGGATGCGTCGGTGTTGGACGCGCGGGTGCCGCACATCTGGGCGCGCAGAGGGTGGGTGCTCGCGCGGGTGTGTGCGCGTGTCAGGGCCTGCACCGCCGGGCGTGCGTGTGCGCTGCCGGCCCCGGGCAGCCGGAGCTGATAATTGTGGTTGTTACTGTGAGCTCGTTAATCCCCCGAATCCCTTTACCTCCTGCTCGCGGGGGATTACAAATTAATAAAAGCAGCTTAGGGGCGGGAGCCTCCCAACACACATATGTTCCTGCCGGGCGGCAGCGCGGGGACTTTCGCCCGCCTGCTCGCGGGGGCGGCCCCGACGTGGTGGCCGGGGGCAGCGGGCCCAGCCCCGAGCCCCCCTAGCCCCCCGCGCCCGGCACTGAGCACCGCCGGGGCCAGGCCCGGCCGGCCGCGCTCCCCTCCGGCGCCGGCGCTGCACGCAGGGCCGCGGGGGCCCGACGGCCCATCCAGGCCCATCTCCTCGCACCGCGCAGCGGCTGGGGACAGGCCCAGCCTGGGGGACAGGCTGGATCTGCAGGGCTGGAAAGTAATGTGGGAGGGGGGCATTTTGGGGTGGGACCAGGATCTGGGGACCCCAAAGCACCCAGAAGCACCAGGCTGGAGCAGTGGCGGCCGGGTGCCCTGGCGAGTCCCGCGTCAGGACCCCCCCAGGACACGGTTCCTCGTGGGGCAGGTGATGGTTCGCAGAGGCTCTTTTAAGCTCAGTTTTATAAGTGGATTTTTTAGTCTGATCCCCTAAGGAAGCAGCTCAGGGCACCGTGTGGGGGAAGCGGCCCTGGGGGGTTGCTGGAGCGGAGCGGGGGGCATCGGGGCAGTCGCGCAGGCTTCGCGGGATGGGGCGGGCGGCTGATCCCTGCTCAGGGCTGGCTACAGCAGGCACCGGCCCTGCGCAGCCACCCGACTCCCCCAGGGCCTGGGAACCTGGGGCAGCTCCAAATTAGCTCTCTTCTGCCCCGATCCGCTCCCCGGCGCCCACCTGCACCTCTCCGAGCCAGCCCCCGGCCCTTGCAGACCCGGCTCCAGCCCCCGGCCCCCTGCTCTGCTGCTGCCGGAGCGCTGGGCCCCCCATCCCCGGTCACCCATCCCCGCGGCTCAGCAGTTCCCGTCCTGCAGCGTCAGTCCTGGCCCGTGGGCTGCCTCGCCGCGACTCCGCCACCATGAAAAAATACAAAAAGATTTTTTCCCATTTTCCTCCCCGTCCCCCAGATCAGAAGTTCACTTAACAGCCCCTGGGAAGGTCGATAGCGAAAGCCTGAACATGTTCCCTCTGCCAGCTTTTTTGTGGACAGACTCAAAGGTCTGTGCTGCGAGGGGCAAATTCCTCCTTCGGAGGAGCGTGAGCTCGTTTCCCTCCTCCAGAAGACGCTGTGTTACAGCCATCTTCCCAACCGCTTTCTCAGCTGCTTTATCCGACGCTGCAGCGAGCTCCCTCAGCTCGTTTAAAATGAGGCAGCGCGTTGTCAACCTGTGGGTGGTGAGGACGGGGCACCTTCACCCCCTGGGCTGCCAGGGAGGTGTCTGCATTTGCCCTTCTGGTAGGTAGGCGACGAGGTTGACAGCAGGTTTTCAGGGGAACGTGCCCGAGAGCGGGCACCGTGCTCCTGTCCGGGTCAAAAGATAGCAAGGAAAGGCACGTTTTTCTAAAGCGGGTGGCAGTACCAAACTCCAAGGCACCTTGTCTACAGTTTATTAATTTCTAAAAAATATCCTGATGTGAGTAGTTCTGCAGGTAGATAATCAACGTTTTCAGCAAGCCACCTGGCCCACCGCATCAGTGGCACTGCTGGTGCCAGCATAAGCCCGGAAAAAAAGTTCAGAAGTCCCTAGTGGAGCTCGACATCATCACGGCCAAAGAGGAGATGTCCAGATTAAAGGAAAAGGAAGAAGATTTTTATGGATATGTATACATATATAGATATAAAATACTGACAAATAATTGGTGAGAAAGTGAATTTTTTTCCATCACTCCTGCAAACATTCAGCAATGTGTCTTTACAGGAATGTTTTATAAATTTACAGGAAACAGTGAGAGAAATGGAGTTTACATGTTCCTGGTGCTTTCAAAATTATTTGAAGTTCCTACACAAAATTATCTATATGGTTTGAAATTGACTTGTAAACAGGCTATCCTTGCCATACAGTTTAGCAAAAAAGATCTTGAACACATTAAAAAAAACCGAAATGCACCATTTTGCCCAAATGTTTGCAATTTATTTTTAACAAGCACATTAGCTTACAGTTTAGTACAAAATGGTCACTTTTCCTTCCCAGAGAGAGGTATGAGACTGAGTAAAAAACAAAAAAAGACACGAAAATGTCAAATTGTTGAATTTAAATAAATAAAACATTTAAATTATTGAACCATTCTATTCACCATTTTTAACACCTCATACGTAATACAGAGACCTAGAAAACACATTCTGAACCTTTTGTTAGAAAGGCAGTTCGCATCCAGTTCCGTGCAAGACTAGCAGGACGCATACACTGCTTGAAATTAAAAATTACAGTTCTAGAGAATAATTCCATTAGATTTCTTCAGCACTTGCATCTTTTCTTTCTCTGACCTAGCATATTCCACAGTACTTTTTATTTTCTCTGCAGGTTTAGTATTTCCTCTTTAAAAACATCTGAATAGCAAAGGCGGCTCCATGAATTACAAAGGGCCAGAAATCCTTCTTGAAAAGTGACTCTCAGGAGTTTTTGTACGATCTATAAATGTTTATAAAAACTTTTGTGATATAATACAATGCACAAATAAAAGTTCTGGGACCGAAGAGATGGAGGTTTGAGGCATTTTTAAACAGGAAATACTTTCTTGTAACTCACCTACCTAAAACGCACCATGGCAAAGCAGCATCACCCATTCCACAGTGGACTTAATGTTAATACACCCTTACAGTCAGAATATGTAAAAGGATATACCTTGTCATTCTAAAGATACAAAATAAGAACAAATAAACCAAGATTTACATAACCAAATTCAAAGACAAGGAAACTCTTCTGAATGAGGTCACTACTAGCAATTAAAGTGAAAGCCTTGTGCCAAGTAGCTGGCAACACTGAGTTATAGCACCAACACAGATAATCGACATTCTACTTTCATGCTTTTAACACTCTCATGAAACAAATAAACAAAAAAACTACTGGAAGTCTGAATATCTGTTCATTTTGCCACATTTCAAACAGGGTCAAGGCAACATGAAGTTAACAGTATGTAGCAGAAGAGTCACATATTCCCAAACACATAAGCTGCTGTTTTAATGTCAAAGTAATTCCTACAAACCTGCAGCACCTTTTGTTTTAATATGCAGATGAAAATAAGTTGAATGAGGGACAGTTAAACTCACGTCTAGCTATTAAGTAAAGTTCAAAACAACAGCAGTAATTACATATTTTCATATCCAATGCAATGTTACTGCTAACAGGAAATTCAGTCCTACATAAGCTGGCCAAATTTTCCAGATTCAATACCTATGTTGCCCTGTTTATTTACTTATTTTAGGGAAATTAAACTTTGATTTTTGGCTGATATCAAACCCCATTCCCCTCAGTTAGGTCACTTAAAAGTTGCCCAATTTTCAAACCTAAATATGAAATATCTGGGCTTAACTGACTTACTGTCTCTTACCTAACTTACCCCCGGGATCTCTCTGTGGATTCTCATACAAGACACAGGGGCACCGAGGAGCCGGTCCGGGCTACCTACCAGCGCTGTTCCACTCTTTCTATAGTTCCTTACAAGTAGTTTTAATATTCAAGTCCAGATCCTATAAAGACAACTACAGGGATTCTGATAAATTCCTAAACAGAATGATGGCTCGTTGTGTCATACCTCCTAAACAACGAGGGTCATTAGAAAACACAGACCGACTTGATGTCACGATGACAACATCGAGCACGTGTAGAGTTTTCACGTTAGGCCCTAAGCACAAGCCGACTTCCCGTGTGGAAGGAAGAGGCAGGCAGCGGTAGGAAGGTGCTGGCCTCTAGCTTTAAGGTAGAAGGTGGAGTAAATTTTCTCACACTGCAGCAAGGGCCATCGAGTCCATACAATAAATTGTATTTCTGGTTCTCTTAAGTTGTCTTTAATGTGCTTCTTTACCTATGTCATATTATCAGTGTCACGCAAATGGAGGTTTTTCTCTGATGCGTGTTTATAACAACTTTATGTGAATTTTTAAGTCGTTTTGATACTTAAAGAAACAAGAGACAGTAATCCTTGGCTCAATTTTGTTATTCCAGTTGGAAACGACACAAAACTGGAGATTTTTGACTCAAGTTTCTCAAAGAACAAAAATCTAATTATGAAAAAACATCCTTGTTGAGTTTTTGTGCTAAATTGTAGCCCATTCCTATCGCAGAGCTTCCAACTTTTCATACGAGGGCTGATGATGGAAATGCGAGGACACACTAACAGTATAATGAAGAATGATACAATACAAGAATGAATTGGCCAGGGACTATTTACTCCTTCTCGCGTAACAGAAGAGCTAGGGGACATTCAATTAAATTAAGAGTTACAAATGTAAAATTGAAAGGAAAAGCCTTTTTATATAACATAATTAATCTGTAGAACTCACTGCCACAAAAAAACATTGAGGCCAAAACCTATTAGGATTAACTAAAGATTAGGTAATGGATAACTAGAACATGCTCAATTACAAAGGATAGGATTATGAACTTCACTATCCAGGACGTGAATTATCCCCCACAGCTAGGATCAAAAAGGAACTCCTGTTTTGAATGGTAATTTTATAACCGTTTCCATGTTTTCTTCTGACCGCTGTCAGCCAGGATCCTGCACAGACTGATGGATACGTAAATGCAACTGCCATATTCCCAATTGCTGCCGCATCCCAGAATGGAGGAGCTCTTGGACTTTAACTACAGGTAAACCCTTTTTGACCCAAACAGTGGAGCACTGCAGTAGAAGGACAAGGTAATGAGGCTGTCTTTTTGTTTTTTATTTTATTTAAGTACTGTACAGGAAGCTTTTCAGCTAGCAGGTGATATTCCCCATGAGCTCAGAACTGGCAATACTAATAGGAAGTTCTTACACTGCCTTGCCAGAGGAAAAAATGATTTCAGTGTAATGGATTTATATAATGTCACAAGAAACTTGGTATATCCAGAACAGTAAATTTGTTCTGGTATGCTGATGCCACTGGAGTCTCATTTTCCTTTATTAAAAATTGTGTTTCCTTTTACAGGAGTTCATCAGAATTGGCTTCCCCCTGAATGACACAACAATAATCACTTAACTACTTTTCTGAGTCATAAATTAGCGTATCAAGGTGAGTTATCTAATGCTCCATTAATGCATCCAATAGCAGAGCAGGAAAGACACTGGGTCTGATTCTATTCTTGCTTACATCTAAATTCCATTAAAATGAATGGTAGTATCAGCAAAATCAGAATCAGGCTGCTTATAGATGCACTAACTGCCCCAGACCTCTCATCCTAGCAGAGGCACATACATGCTTGGCTGGAACACATAAGAGAATGGAAGACTTATTTGAATACTTAATACTTTCTACTTTAAATATGTAATGGGAACAGAGGTTTAGAGCTGATTTAATCAGAATAGAACTCTTGTTTTCCTTTTAAAAAAAAAAATCAAAACTCTTGCTTCTCCAAATGGGAAAGCCAAGATAGCAGTATAACTGTTCAGTAATCTTGTAGGTAAAATCAGCTCTGGATAAATAATAATAAAAAAAGACTCCAAGTACACAAAACAATATCCAATTTCTTTCCAAAACCAGGCACAGTTAACTGCATAATGTAATGTTTACTTTGCAAATGAGTAAAGGATGTAGGTGGTAAGTCATGGAAAATCTTAACCGGAAAATGCAATGCTTCCTTCAGTAGACATTTTACGGCAGCACTACGTGTCTGTGACAGTCAAAGATTAGGGTTCTTACAGCAAGCTGTATATTGAGCTGGAACATTTGTGAAATGAACTGGGAAGAAAGGGTTCTGAAACAAGGAATACTGTATATAAAATCCCTGATCATAAATATTAAAGCTGCATCTGGAACTGAACAGCCACTTACAACGAAAACTTTGTTTCTGATTTAAAGTTCTATACAGATGAACGATAATACTTCACTTTCCAACGTTTGGATCTCATTCTGAAAAAAAAATACATTATCATTAAAAATAAGGATGATGCTACATAAAGTACGACACACAGACTCATGTCTATGTTTGAAAATCCAATCCCTAGGAAAGATACAGACTGCTTGGTCTCTCTATGATCAGCTGATTCAACTGCACTTTTACCTCTATCTTTGACAGGTGCATGATTTGCTATTAGCTTATCTAACACCTTAGATTCTGAATCTAGTACATTTTCTTGGTCCAGGATCTTATTTTCTCTGTTTCCACTTGGCTTCTTCGGTAGACTTTTGTCTTTTATCTCCCTTGTATCTCCATGTTCAACTTCACTGGAGTCAGTCTGGCCTTCAGTGTATTTATATAAAATATTTTCATTGTTATAGTGATACTTCATGAACTGTAGAACTTGCTCTTCATTCCAGCTGTGTAATCCTTTAATTTCTTCATGACATGCAGGACAAAGGTCTGGAGTTGGCCACTGAACTTTGGGAAATTTTGGATCTTCACTCAAATCACCTAATGGGGGGGGGGGGAACAAAAAACAAAACAGGAAAAGTGAATGAACTAAGAAAGCTGGACCATCAGTCACTTCTCTGGAGACTACAGAGAGCATTTTCTACTTAAAAATAGTAAGTTTGCCAAAAAAAAAAAAAGAAGCCCCCAGCATAACAGTATGTTTATAGTAATCTAAAGACGATCATGAACAAATTTGAAAATTTCTAAGTTTCCTTATGGAAGCATCAATTATGTTCTGAAGTATTGCTTCTTCTTTCAAAATATGAACACTAGATCATAATCATTCTCCTTTTCTCTAAGGAAAAGCTGTAGCATTCAAACTCTGATTCTGTGACAGCATACCACAACTGCTACACTTTTACAAGGGATTAAAAACACCACCATCGGGGCTTTCAGGGTTAATTTGAGTTACAGTTCAAAACAAACTGCTCTTTTGCACTCAGTACTCTTTAATCCCGAAGCCTGGTTTGCAACAAGCCATTTCAAGGCAAAAGACTTGCAGATAAATTCATGTTTCTATACTGTGAACTATTCCAGCCTTACCTTGCTTTTTTCCTAACTTGTTTTATTACTACAGCAAACTATTTTCAGTACTTTACCATTATCATATTTAAGATGGATTTGTCAGTTTGCATTTTAGCATTTGAATGTATAATGCTGTCTTGAGCTAGATTCAATTTTAACATTTCAATCGCTCATAGCCGTGGCCACCTTTCTGACTTAATAGCAAAAAGCTGTCCACTAGCATTATACTGTGCTCTAAAAATAATACTGTAAAGCTTGGATGGTGATCACTAGAACAGAAATCTCTACCTGTTTAAAAATTTTATTTATTTGATTTTTATTAGTACATTAACCTTTAGAAGATTTCTCAAATACATACAGATCGGTACCAGAAGTGAGCAATGCATTTTTAGTATCCTCTACCTTTTAAAAGGCAGAGAAAGTTCCCTGGATATTTACAAGGAAGACTGCAAGTTTGCCTTTGAGACCTCTTGTGTTTAGAAAGCAAAGCAAAACAAAGCACAAAAACCTGCACTCAGTAATTGATTTGTTTTCAGTAGAGAAAGTAGAAACAAAATATCTTACGGTAAGATTACAAACAGAAAACTTAGTGTACTCTCTATTTTCCTGCCAAAAAGAATGCAGTAAATTTTGTATGTTTTAAAGCTATAGTAAAGAATCAAATAGAGTGGAGCCATATACCACAATCTCATGGCCCACTGCTGAAGGCTGTGCCAAGGTATTTTTTGTTGACCGATCAGTCAAACATTATTTCATATTGAAAGCTATATATTACCAGAAACACAGACACAGCTTTTAAAGATTAAAATAAATCACTGTCCCAAAAATAAATTTAGCAAATTTATAATGCATAATTTGACGTTATTATTCATTCCAATATGTTTATACTTCTTACTAAATTGGTATTTTAGCCAGCTGTTGCATCACTTAAATCAATATCCATGCGAGTCTTCCAATAACTTAATGTTCTAAATAAGTATATTGCTCCTCCACTTAGCAACTTCAAGTCAACAAGACGACTTTTTTTTCCTGTGTTCAGTCTGGCAATAGTGACAAACATTAGGGGATGCTTTCATTTAATACCTCATCATTTACTTTTTTCCTCCTTGGAGAAAAGAGACAAACCGTTTATATTCACAACAATATTTAATGCTTCATAAATCTTGGGAATTCAGCTTAACCACAATATAAACACAATACAGCATATTTAAATTGTAACTAATGCTACATTACACAGATCCATAACAGCAGACAGGGATTAAGTGCAAAGAGAAACCAATTTTCTTTAGTGCTTTAGTTATTTGATATCCCCATAACAAAATGGATTAACTACAACCTAGTATTTTAACTGTATTTTCAGCCTTACCGAAAACATAGCAATCTAGAGGAGAAATAAAATTTCTTTGAACAGTCATTTTATTTTATTCGGTTGTTGATCTGCTAATAGTTTAGGCTCTTTTCTCCTGAGAAAGTCTCCTGTTCAATTATCGTCATTTTCTACACAACATTGCTCCAGAACCAAATCAAGACAGGTTGTAACATCTGTTTAAACTGTTTTAGAAGGAAATTTAATTATTTTTATCCACCAATAAGTAGCTGACCTGTATTGCTCCTTTTTGAAAAGGCTTTGATTTGTACTCTGGAAAGATCATCTCATCAAGCCGCAGGTGAAATCTCAAGTGAAACGGTATCTTTGAGAACTATGAAGCTTTTTCATTATTTATCATGAGAGATGAACTACGTTACTGGAGAATGGTTATGTCCCTAGTGTAAACTTCTCACTCGTTCATGCAAGAGTTATCTTGTTAGTACTTAAAGCTGCAGCTGATTGGGATGTTCTAAATTTTGCTCTATATGCAAATATTCTTAGGGATGTTAGCCTTGTATGCTAATGTAAATGTGGAATTAGTCTTCTGAAGTCAGCATTTAATAGAGAGAAGGCAGGCTGGAACAATAATAGTTGCTGTTTTAAACTCGTGTTACAGAATTTGCATAGCTATTTGTTCAAATACAAGTTATATTATATAAAATGCCACAGCCTTGTCTTTCAGACACAGCTAGCTTTGCTGGCCTTTCCAAAGCAAGGTCTTCCATACCTGCAAGTCTATTATTCACCACGTTGTGTTTCTCCCAGAGCCAGAGAACAGCCTTGTCTAAGGTCTTAACAGAATCCATGGATTCTTTAGCCATTTCTTCAAAGTGCTGAGCGCAAGCCTTGCATCCAAAAAAGTGGTGAATGTATCTCCGCATGATCTGAAGTACTATTTGTGGATTGTCTTCGAGACCTAAAAAGGCAGACGGTAGATACATTTAGCACCATCTAGACAAACATAGCTTTAATGTACACAGTTTAATGTACCTAAAAGTCAATCATAGGAAAAGGAAAGCAAATACTACTACCTTCTCATTCCATCCAAAGTTATATCTGCACTTTAAATACAGAAAACTAGCTACTTTCATAATTTAAAGATATCCATAGCACATGCGCTGTCGTACAGAACTTATACTTCAGTAAGTCACAGAGAGATTAAAAGGATTAAAAGCTTCACACATTTCTTAGAAGAAATACTCTCCCCCCCCCCCCCAACAAAATACATTTATAATACTGTCATTAAGTAGTTCAGGTAAGGCATTTATTTATTCATTGCCAAATAACTTTGTTTCTAATGTAGAGGTTAAAATGACCTCAAAGAGTGCGTTTTAAAAACATACTGTTTTGAAAAATTGCCTGGGAAATCAGACACAATTACAAGGGAATTATTTCAAACATACTGAGGTTAAAAAACATTAAAAGAGTGATAGTGCTATTAAAATTGCTGCATATATATTTTACTACCTAAGAAAAATAGTTATTTATACCAGTATGTTACTAACATATTTAGTCCACATGGTTCTGTTCACAGTTAGCCTGAATAACTCAAAGTGTAACAGTTAAAGGTTTAGTGTTCTTTATTGTTAAACTTCTCCCTTTAAAGAATATTTTTACAGAGGGAGGGGGGAAAACAAACTCAACTAAATGAAAACCAGACCGTAAAACATTTCTCAGAAGAACATTATGGGATTACATTTTGACATTGTTAAAACATGCAAAGCCCACGCTATATTCTACACAATTCTTTCAGAAATGGAGATTTTCTCTAATATCTTGCCCAATAATTAAATGGACTTATTTGTTATGCATTCACCATTATGTTTATGCTCAGGCATTAAATTATGGTGATCTTGCTACTGAAAAACAAGGGTCAAAAACCCTCTGATAACTATTTCGAAAGATATCTGTGATATCTGTCTGTCCCTCCATAACTTCAAGATATTACAGAACACCAGAATCTCATTACAGTTATTAACAGCACAGCTTTTTTTTTTTGGGGGGGGGGGGGCACTGAATGCATGCACATAATGGTTATCTAGCAGTATTTGAACTTTTAAATATAACTCATGATTTCCTCCTAAAATAAATCCAAACACATGATTCGTTCCATAACATTCACACCCTCATGATGAAGATAATGAAAAAGAATCATTATTTCAATCAGAAGTAGGCTAAGGTCTTTACAGACTGAGGACTTTGCCCTCTGCCTTTATTGCTACTGCAGGTAGTCCCTACTTCTGCAAGTGGCTGGAAAACTTGATATTATTCATTAAAATCCTAATGGCTTCTTTGCTGTCTCAGAGATTTTCTGATTCATACCTAATTGATCTAGTAAATTGTGCTAAAATGTATTTACGAATGTACTGTATTTTACCACAAACACACACTTGTCAAACAAAACACATTTTATGACGCAGTGTCCTAGATTGATCGAATTACCAACTGCTGCAGCTGAACACCTCTACACGAGAGTAATTTGCAATGCAGGAGGTTTTGTAGGTTCGGTGGTAATGGTTTACGGTGCTTAGCTGCCTATCCTTTTCTAGCAGCGAATAACAAACAGTTCAGCAGCACATATTCCCTCCCTACGTACATTGTTTCTTGAAGAAAAATATTTCCCCAAAAAACTATTCAAAGCTATCGGAGTATTTAGCTGCTACATACATGAGAAATGTGTGAGGACTGTCATAAAACACCTTCATTTAGAACAGCAGCACTCTAGTCTTCAACGTGGGGAAAAGTGTCTTTAAAAATAAAAATCATAAAAAGCAAACAATCTCTACTCAGACATTCAATATCTGTGATTGAATATGCATGTATAAATAAAAAAAGCTATGAGATAAAAGCAGATTAAATAACAGTATTAAAAGAAAGGCTGAAAAATAATTTTGGAAAGTTGAAATGAATTTCAGGCAAAACAGTTTTACCAAGCATACTAAAATACATATGTAAAAAAAGAAACTACCCATGACAAAGGTAACTACTAGCAAACAACCTCTTTATGGAGGAATAGAGATTCATACACCAATTTTATTATATCTGTTCTTCCTGTGTAATTTTACAATCTTGAAAACTGAGGCAAAGTTCATTTTGTGGGGAGGTCTTTCAATTTTAGCAATAGATTAAGAAGAATTCAGACACATCTTTTCTAAAAACAAAACAAAAAAACCCCCCAAAAACGTCACGAGCTTGTTCTATTCACACAAATAGATCCTATTACCTGAAGACACTGTTCATATAACTAAGCATGTTTAGGACTACAGTGATTTTATAGACCCTCTGATGTGAACAGTTCTATTCGGAGTTCCTTTGGATTCCCTTACGCTGATCCCGTCGCAGGTTCAGATTACACAGTTCAACATTAAAACATGTCAAATATAAACCAATAAAAACATTACATCAAGAAAGCCCCAGCAGGTTCACACTGGCTGTCAGACTCCACAAGTAGAGCAAACTATCAAGAAAAATATATCTGCTTTAAAAAGAAAACAAACAATTGCAAAATGGCTCATTTTGTTTGTTTTTCTTTTATCAGTCCAGAGATGAATCTTCTATTAACATCTGCCATGTATCATCATGTAATCCTCCTTTTCTCTTTCCTCCCAAACTACTGCAATTCAGGGTAACCCTAATCTTTAAAGTGGACAAGAAGCATAAAACCCTACCTGTGGTGGGAAGGATTAGGGAGTACATCATGCTTTTTAGTAGATGGGATTTAAACAAGCAATAAGGAGAGGAAAACCTCCCAAGACATAATCCGACAGTCTCAGACTGACCCAATTCTTTTGCCGTAAGAAGTGATCATCACATATCTGTCCCGATTTAAATTGATGGTTAAGTGTGCCAAAGAGTTTTCAGATTCTACAATGTATTTTTAACTTTGAGCTGACTAGAGCTCACACTAGAAACATGGGACAATTTAATATGCAGCTTTGTACAGTTAAGTATTAAGAACGCTTAATTTAATCAGAACACTTGTAGCAATTGGGACAAACCAGTAAAGAAAAAAACCAGGAAAATTTAACTTATGCAGGATTCTGGTGAAAAGCTAATATATCACCCAGTACAAAAAACAAAATTCACCAGACAGAGCATGGTACTAAAGGGATTCAGCCTACCTTCCCACAGATGAGAGAGGGAGGGAAAAAAAACCCAAAACAAATCAACTACAGAATGATTAGCTACTCAAAAATCCCAATTTTGCAGGAGATTCAATTTTAAGATTGAGAGATTTTAATTGTGATTACAAATAATGCTGGGAAAATATATGTAGCCAAAATTTGAAATAAAAACTCAAAATATATATATATTTTTTTCCTTACAAATGGTAGCTGAAAAATTGTGAATTTTTGATCCATAAACATTTCACCTGGCACTCTTATATTTCTTTCAAAAAAAATTTAAAGGCCTTTAATTAAGAAAAAAACCCCAACGAATGAAAACTAAATAGAACTGTAATCAAACAAAGCACTGTCTGAAAAGAATAAAATCATATGGAAACCAGTATTTTAGCATTAGCAATTCTACTTCCATTTTGCTTGGAAGAAAGAGCATATATCCAGCATTTTTCTTACACACAAATTGGCACCAGAATATTAACATTGTTTCGAAAGATGCTGCAAGTCTAAAAAATAAGCAGCTTCACAGAACATCTGCAAGGAAGTTAGAATATCACTTATAACACATTAATAGTCGCTATGAAAATTTAAGTAAAAAAAAAAATCAGTCATAACATTCAGTATTTATGAAATGAAATTAAAGAAAGATTGGCTAACGGTTGTTATGCTTGTATAGCTACTAGGCCATATTGTTAAATCTCATTCTTTTCCAATTAAATTAACAGCACAACCTTGGATAACCTGGAACAACCTTCAGCCCTCTCTGGAAAAAAATAAGTTCAGACTTTCTGTTTGAAATTCCCTCCTTTTTCTGCTTTATTGTTCACATACCTTATTTACCACTTGTCTATGCAAGGACGAACGGACACGATTTCTGTTGATGCCTCCGAGCTGCAAGCCTTGCTGCAAGAAAGCTATGCTCTGACCCCTGCTGGCACAGAACTGAAAGCTAAGCCTCGAAAGCCACTGTCCTCCACGAACATACAAAGATTTGCTCTAATCCTTTATTTTTTCTATCACACAGCAAAATCGCTACACGCATTTCTCTCCTCCAAGTGTTTTGCGTAGCTGCTGCTTACCTGTATGCATCAATGCCTTTGGTTGCAGTGCGGCTTGAACAGTTAAGGTATGAAACAGCTTCCAAAGGGAACAGGTATAACCTCTCAGCTCCGGTCTGCTGCCCTGACATCCGACCCACTGAATTCGCTTAGTGAGAAATATCCCAGAAATCTGAAAAGAGTATGTATTTAAGATCTATGCAGCTCTGGGACCTAAATTAACTTAATAAACAATTTTGGAAATGATACTTAGCTACTGAACATAGCAAACATGTTAAATACCTTCAAAGTTCTTGAAATGTGCTTCACATTTTTGCAGTTCTTTTCACGTATTTATCTGTAAGCTACTTTACCATTGAACACACAAGCTCTTATACATGTTGGAAATAGCAAAGAACTTGAGACAAGCAAACTCGCATAACCAGACACATACAAGTAATCCTGTATAATGTCAAAGTGACAGGCTGAAGCAGAACATTTTCTACCCGAGAAAAGATCTGTGGTTAAATAAGCTTACCAAAAAACCCCACTTCTTGCTAACTCATGCTTAAGGCAAAGACGTTCAAAACTTGGAACAACCCTGAAGTAAAATCTCTGAGATATTCTGATGAACTATTGTTAAATTCATCCTTCTTGCAAACATATTACATGACATGTAACACAGTCATTGATGCTAAACCTACCAAGATGCAGATCATGAATGTCTGATTAGTCTGACGGAATACATGCAATAGCTTAACTTGTAACTTTTTTTAGGCCCAGTATAAAAAAAAAAAAAAAGTCTCTCACACACATACATATTCATATATGCATATAACATTATTGTAGACTCAGGCCAAGTTATAATTTCACTAGGCACAATAAAAATACCTTATTACTCAGTAAGAGCGACCTGACTTATAGTAGTAATGTATTAACAGGATAACGTGTACAATTGATTACTATTTCTTCTAAATACAAAAACACTATTTATTCAACATATCTAAAAATCTAGTGTAAGATTTCAGATTTAGTGAACTTATCTCTCTGTTTCCTAAAACACACAAGTTTCCAGAATTCGGATAGCAGTCTCAGTTCATGGGAATAAAGATTCATATTAATTTCTGTACAGTGAGGGGCCTCTCATTATTGCTCAATATTGCTTTGCATTACCAAACTGAGATGGGATTCCTAGTAAGGTCTGCATTGTGGCAGGAAATTAGAGTGTTTTCTAAAAACTCTTCAGGAATAATGCCCACTTCGATGGGTAAATACCTCCTCTTTTAAACTCTGACCTTAATAGAATCCTGGTGATAAAATAATTGGTTTTCAAGGCTTTGAATGCACCAATCAGAAAGAAAACAAAACGTGCATCTTGAGCATCCCAACGTATGACTAGCATATGGAATGAACACACACTGGAGAGTCTCTCATTCAGCTCAGTTAAAGGGAACAGTGTCAGTGATAATATACATCATACATGTGTTCATGCCTGTTTTGGAAAGGGATGGAGAGCAAAAGCAACTCAAAAATTTCTGCTGAGAATCTTAAATCATTTGAAGGTGACACACGGAACATCTATATGTTAGTGATTGCTTGTTCATTATAAAACTGAGACAGGATTGCGTATTTCAATGCTCTCATTTCAATTCCTTCCTAAGAATTTTTTTTCCTAGTAATGATTTCACTTCATTTTAACCTTCTTATAACTCCATTATGACTGAGGGACTATCAGTAAGTGATGTCTTAGATTTATATAGAATCTTATCCTTTACTAATGCTGTATTTTATGCTGGAAACTAGTAACAGCTTACCCGCATTTTGTTGTTGACCAGATCTAGGATAGCATCATAAGGGATTTTGTCTAATGGAAGGCTCACCAGCCACTCTTGCAAGGTCTCTAACAACTTTACCACAGGCTGACGGCCAGGAAAAAGCTGAGCGGGGGGGTGGAAAAAAAAAATTACCAACATTTTAAAGCTCAAATCTCATTAGCACCAAGACAGTTCTATATTCTATATTATATCTAAACATATTTTTTCTCATTTTTAAAAGCTTCATTTAAACTTAACAGACTTTGTTACATGCAAATTAATCATTTGTTCTGTTTCTCAATAAAAAGCTATTTGTTTATGAAATTTAACAAGTTGCATGCACGTAAAGTTAACCGGTAAAACGCAGCTATTCAATAGCATGCAGAAATGCTACAGAACAACTTTTGACAGATTATGTGGAATTCTGCATTGAAGTAATTCAGATCAGTATGTAGCTCAAGAAGGAATTTTGGCAGAGACCTCTAGGGAACTTTTAAATGGTCAGCATGTTAGCTTCACATCTAGTCTCTCTAACAGTACTGATACCAAAGGAAGTGTCATACACTTCAAATAATATCTAGTCCTTTGGATCAAAAATTCAGATGGAAATGAAGACATACCAGATTACAAACTGAGACTGCCAAATCATCTTTCAACAGTGACTTTATCTAAATGACTGGAATGCTTCTACATACATTTATGATCCTAATTTTTCAAATTACTAAACAAAACAACTAACTTCACTATCCAGTAGTAAAATGGAAGCCTATTAAAAACATTACATATGGATTATTAATATCTTAACTTTTATGGGCATAAGAACCAAGTGAACTAGAGAGGCATATGTCCTTTCTCACTCTTAAAAGATTAATCTCAAAAATTAGTTCTTATATATATTTTGTTCAGATTTTTGTAAATGCAGATGATGCTGGATTTCTAGAAGGGTATTTTCTTTTTCACATATGTAATAGTGATTTCCAAACACTTGCAAGTTAAAGAACTCAGGGTCTGGCAGAAAAGTATGAGGAACTGTAAAACACATCTGTAATATCATTATTTTACACTAGAAATGGTACTTTGCATTACTGATGTTTCTAATTATTACAGAATTCACTAGAGTATTCACAGCATCTTCTAAGTACCCTTCCAGAGGGAGCAGTATTTCAACAGATGAGGAAACAGTCCCTGTATCTGCTACATTAAATACATACAGTAATTTATGACAGAAGATGCTATACTTCTGCTAGTTCATTCTGTAGTAGTTGTCCAACTATTCATAACTTCTCTCACTGGCTCAAAGGCCATTTACTTGATACTGTGCCAGTCTCATGGGCAAGAACTCCCTTTTGCTAACTGTCTGTACAGGATTTAAGAGGAGGGACCTTGTGCATTGTTTGGGTTCAAAGACAAAGCTTTTACATAGTCAATAATAATAGAGTACACCTCTGAACTAGTGACTGTATGTTATAATTATGTTAACTCCTGTAGGATCCCCAAAATGTTGTGCATAACCATCTGAAAGACAACAGTTGCAGAGCATCTCAGGTAGGTATCAGTCTCATGGAGGATTCAAAAGAATGGGCTCCTGCACTAAGAGCCAAAAGACCTAGTTCTACAACAAATAAAATCCCTGAGTAGGAGACTGGAGACTGGATCGGTGTGACACATTAATTAACATCACCATAAATGCTGTTAAAAAAGAGGATAGTATACAAAGTCTTGAAGTCCAGATTCACAAAGCTGTTTTTATTAATTGACTACTAAATATTTAGTTAAAAAAAAAAAAAAAAAAAGAGGGTGAAGTAGAGAGTTAAGCTTTTAAAACCAAAGCTTATAGCCTGCAAAGGATGCATATAGTTACGGTACCAACATTGCACACTTTGGCATACTGACAGTCTCAAATCTAAAGGATCCTAATGGAAACACATGAGAATTATGAATGAGAACTAGAAGTGTTACACAACAAGAAAATGCAAATAAAGGACAGCCTTCCCCATTTACCCAGTCACAGTCTGGAGATGAGAATGCAACTAAAAGAGAGCATTCCCCATTTACGCACTAATAGCCAGGAAAGTAAATTACATCAGCTGGCCAGGAGCCATCAGGAAGAACAGAGGATGTTTTAGGGATAATATGATGGAAAGATTAGCACTACACTTTCTTAAAGAAATGAGGCCAGCTGGAGATTTCTGACCTCTATGGCCGTAGGGGGGCAAGAAACTGTCTGATTTTCAGATAAATCCAGATACTTGCAAATATTTCATACAACCCTTATTATTCCCTTAAATAGCTATTGATTTGCCTTGTTTAAAATAAAATGTTTATTATTCAGTAAGGAGACATTGGTTATTTCAGCTGACATTACAAAGTTAAATTATTTTAATTTTTTCAAGTCATATCATGTTACATTACTTACATTGCCCCTTCACTCAGTGTAATACGAGCATCTTTATTTTTGAAATACTGTACCTCAATTATATTCAAAATTTAGACTGAAGTTAGCAATATCTTTAAATGTTCAACTATTTTATGAACACTATATTTGTCAAATAAATATGATAATATGCATATGCACTAAAAAAACTAAACATCGGGAATGAAAAACAAGATTCCTCTCCCCCCACTCAAACACAGTGGCTACTCATCATGAAAATCTGACAAATGGGCTAAATTTTTAGTGTTTGTTCTACATGCTGCAGACCACAGTCTTTATTTAATTTTGAGCCTTCTAAGATGATGTTAAAATGCATTTCAGTCCTACAAGTATTTCAGAACTGCATACAATAGCTCAAAAATAACATTTAAAGAAACCCACAAAAGTTTCATATCTTAAGCTAGTGAAGAAACATGTATTTAAACATATTTTGAAAGACATTTTGAGAGGCGTACGTCACATAAGAAATTTTACGGTAGAGTCACTTTACTCTCACAAATGATCAAAGACTAGAAGCGTATACCTTGGCAGAGACGGTAACAAAATCCTTGAAGGTCTTTAGCTCTGCTCCCTCAAGTGTCTTGTGCGTAGCAAGCTCTACCCGGAGCAGGTAATGCAATCCTGATTCAAGGTCAGCCATGTACAGCTTAGATCTGAAACACACATATATAATGTTATAAAGTGGCAGGTTTCTTTTGCTCATTTTCTCACCAGTCATGAAGGTAAAATTGATATATGTTAGGTGTCATTAAAACCTCAACATTTGCCACTCCACAGTGATTGCAGTATATCCTACACCATGTATGGGAAGATTCAGCAGTAACTACAGCTGTTTGGTATGGTGAATGTCAAGCTCAATGAGTTTCACTGTACTCCACTTTTAGCAGAGTAGTTTTACATCATTTTATGTAGCAATTAGACAAATGAAGGATAACCATACACAAGAAGTTCTTCTGTATTTGAGTAAACTTCTTGCCTCCTAGCCAGCTTTACCATGTAACGAAATTATAACCTGACATTGAGGCAAGGAAATAGCTGGTGTAAAGAAATTATAGCTTCTCTTCAGGATCCAAACAAATCGCAAATTATACCCTATGAAAAAGGAAGCCTTTTGTTTAACAGAAGTAGATTATACACAGAGCAGGAATGTAAACAAGACTGAAAAAAGTCAATGTTAAAAAGGACTGAACATAAAAATCCGCTCTAAAATGTAGTAGCTTTACTGTAGGTTATTTGCATACAAGTTTAACAGTCAAATTAAATCATATCAGTCTTGAGACATAAGTTATAACAGGTACAAGTAAAACATCTAAAGCAAATCAAAAGATTTTAACAGTTCTTCACATTTGGAACTATCACAGCAACAAAAAAAGACATTCACAATGCAAAGCACTTTACAAAATACAAATGCATTAAGTTAAACACCCTCTCTTTCAATACTTTCAGATTATAACCTTAAGTCAGTATGATGCAGGGAAACATAGCAGTACAAGCAGAAGTTCATATAATTAATAGAGCTAAACACTTTATATGAGAGTTCAAAAGCACTATCACTTCTAAAAGCAAGCAGAATTAAAAAGAAACGACTAGTCAAAAAACTCTGTCCCCACCCTGAAATAACAAGCATTAAAATAAATAAATATATATAAATAAAATGCAGAATAATCTACATTATTAACAACTCAAACTACAGGCTTATTCTGACATTCACCTCCTTATTCAATAATGTACTCACTTATATTAAAAACAGTAAAATTCTGTTGAATTCAAGTTTCTTAAAGAGACATCCATATGCATGCATGAGATTCGCAAAAAAACCCCTATCTGGAAGACGCTTAGACTGGAGATCCATATCAACAAGATTTTGTTCTGCTGGAAAGCAGCTCAATTTAACTAGGTTGTTCTGATAACGATGGTCTACATAAAATATTTTATTATTGTTTTTTAAAGAAAATGACACTAATAGCCTCCATGACATGAAAATAAGTATGAAATGAAAGCACTCAGTCCTACATCTTTTCCATCTAAAGACACTGAGGGATTACCTCTCTGCAAAGCCCTTGTATCCTTCTCTCCAACAGAGAAAGAGGGTAAAGATAAACCTTACTGGATTTGGTATGATAAATGTCTTTTCTGGTGACTTGAGGGTTTTCTACTACATTAGCATTTTCCAAGCGCTTTCTAGTGGACACTGCCTCACTACCATACACACACAGAATTCTTGTTTTCTGTAGAAATGAGTCACAATTCAATGTTATTTTACTATTTACTTTTTTCTGGGACACTGATTTCTTTGCTGAAGTTTTCCAACAATTTAAGTCATTAAGTGATCTATATATTTCAGGTACGGGTTGATGAGTCCTTGGTATTTTTACATCAATTAAGTAGTTAAAGATATTTTCTAAAAATCTTTCCTTCCATAGCAGTGCAGATATTTGCTGCCAAAACCCAAATACTAAAATCCCCCAGTCATGCCACCTCTGAAACATTCAGACCACCAGCCATGGTTGCAAGAAGGTTACCTTCAGTTAGTAGAAGCTGTGTCCTTGCTTCTTGCTTGGAACTGAATTAATTCACCAGTGTTACTCAAACACACTGAGAAATGGATAAGTTGAAGCAACAGCTGAAAGCAATGCTTTCTGCTTGATGCCATCATTTCTCCAGTATTAAACATTAAAGTATTTGATTTTGATGAATGGAAAATTGCAGATCATTAGGTCATGACCAACCTATTCAACTCAAGATGCATCACTTGGGATGGAATGAAGTTTTCAGCTACACTAAGATTTTGTAACATATTATGGTACAGCTTCCCACATGGCAAGAATAAAGAGCAAGGAAATTTTAATAAACAAGCATTAATCTGAAAATCAAGGGTATCACTTACTTATCAAACTCCTTCCACACCTTGATTTCTGTGCTCTCCTCTTTGTTTTCCTTTATAGGTAGCTGAAGTGGCAAAAGAAGTTTTTTTCTTACACCTGGCAGTGACTTTAAATATGAAGAAAAGAAAGACCGTAGAGGCTTCAAACTGCACATAAAGCGACAAAAAAAGATTATTTCAAGATTATCTCAAATTAAGTGAATAGTCAAAGTAAATTAGTATATTTTTTGAAATAAGATCTTTGCTTTGTTTTCTGTTTTACAATTCTGGTAAAAGGTGTTATATTTTGATACAAAGTGAAATGAAACACTGTTCAGTTTAGGAACAGTAATAATAAAAAATAATTTGGATTAGTGGCTTGAAATTCCATTCAAAATAAGAAAAAAAAGTCACATTCACAAAAATTCAGATCATGTCAGTTCACCCTACACAGGCAATGTTCACATGGAACAAACATTTTGACCTGGGAGCAAGTTTTTTTGTTTGTTTTTTAAGAGCTTTGGTAATTCATTAGCTTTTTTCACTTTTATTCTGAAGTATTTTCAGAACTATCACAGTAACAGGTTAAAGCTACAAACTGGCAATAGTGGTAAACAAAAGTAATATTAGGTCTCTTATTAAAAAAAGATAAGAATATTAAATGGTTCATTAAAAACTACCAGCACATTGCTAACAGCGTATCACAACTCTGAATATCAACATTGGCCTTGAGCTTCTTTTTCGATTTAAAAAACCTTCAAAATTGCCTATTTCACAAAATAATTTTGTCAGAAATATAAACTTGTTCCTGTAGACAAACATCACAAGGGTTATAATTAACTGCCCATGCCATTTTGGCTGGCCTTTCCTCCCATACGGTAAAATCTAACTCATGCAGGCTTACTTCATATTGGTGTATTATAAGCACCCACGAAGAGTAAACTGTGTAACAAGACCATTAAATATGATTATCATATATATAGCCAATGGGAGAAATGTCTAAATAGTGCTCAAGATGGACAATTTCCAAAGACAAAGAAAGGGAACAGAAAACGTCAATCAGTACAATGTATCAATTACATGCTAAGATAAAATGTCATTATATAAATATAAACAAAAAGGTTATAAAATAGCTTTCTTTCATACAGAGTAAATTATGGCAACTGTTATAGCTTAAGTGAACCCCCTAAAGTAGCACACATCTCTCAGAGACAGATAACTACTTACATGTTAATTAACCCATGGGATCCATTTGGATGCAACAGATAGCAAGAAGGGACAGAGGTAATACCGAGTTTCTCTAGAAAAGGCTTATCAAAATTCAATGCTCTCTTTACCACAATGTTCTCATACTGAATCAAGTCTAAGATAACCTGGGTAATGAAAAGATAACATGAATTATACATTGCACAAGGAATATCCAGTCTTGTAGAACAAGACAAGCAAATAGGTGAAGTGCATCATCCTTTAAGAGTATCATTAAACTGTTCACCAAGGAAGTGCATTCACTAGCATTCTCTGGACACTAACAATTTCTGTTGAAGAAGATTTACTCTTCTCTGGAAACAATTTATTCCCGCCTTCTATCTTTTTCTTGTTCTACCCTGATCTTTTCCCTTTGAAATCTAAAATCTGAAGAAAACATGAGAATGAATGAATGATAAAATGTCCTCAAACTTCAAAACAGCCCAGAGGACACTTCACAGGAACCAACAGGTGTATGTTTCATGTTATATATATAATGTGTTTAAAGGTAAATTTCAGGTAGCAAAGAAACATTTATTTGGTCCCACTGCTTACAGCATTCTGATGTCGAAGTCCATAACTTAGAAACAATCAAGGGCTTACGTAATTTAAGGCTTTGCCTAACAAGCCCTGTCAAATCGTGCTGTGTAATCGGTGGTGTCACAGTACCTAGCTGTTCATCCAGCTCCTTCTGTCTACCAACCCCACAGCAGAGACTGCAGATTGGAATATAGTGCCCATACCTCAAAAGTTCCAGTCCATAGTCCAGCATCTTAGCTCAAACCAATCTTCCTCAGCTGTTTAAACCTGATGCTGGGCTTTTGCACTGGAGCAGCTGGAGTGGGCACACATTCTTTGCAAGGTGTAAACTCCAGCAAAGGGTGTAGGAGGCAGAAGAGGGTGGTAACATGAAGATGCCTCCAAGATTTGCCAGGATTCAACTATCAAAGTTCTTTGCCAACTACAAAGTTGCACCTATGAATACGATGACTCAGTTAAAGTAGTGAAAATTTGTTCAACCCCCTCCCCAAACAAACAAAAAAGACCCAAGAAACCACACTGAACTCATTCCTTCCCTTCCTAAATCCTTGAAGATCCCACTGCTAAAGGCAATGCTCTTTTGCTGCTCTAATAACTGCACTCCTCAGATCCATACATTAGTTTACGTTCTTCCATTACCATTTCAAATGCTCCATTCTTACCTACGAAACCTTCCAGGTTTCAGACTCTTCTTATGTTTCTGCTTGTCTTTCTTTTCCTTTTACCCCTCTTCTATATTTTCTACTGTTCCTAGTTTCAAAGTTTCCACTACGCTTCTCCCTTTTGGGTGAGTATTATTTTCCTATGCTTTCCCTCTCTTTCAAGCTTGTATTTTAAAAGCCTCTTCTTTCTTCCCATCAATGCTAAACAAATGGCCTTTCTTTCTTCAGCTGTTAAGACTTATATTGTTTGTCCGTATTGCCTTACATACACTGTAAACTTGAAAACGTGATGTTCTTTTCTATTTCACTAAGATGTCCTATAAAGCTAAAATACTACATAACATTACCAAGTATTTCTACGCCTGAAAGCAGATTCCATTTTCTGTTATTCAGATGACTCTGAGCTTTCCCTATAGCAGAGGGTAATAAAATTAAAGTGAGTGTGATAAAATGCTGAAGAATTTTATGTTCATCACCTTTCTTCTTTTCAGTAAGGCCCACGTGTATCAACACAGCAGTTTCCAGAAACAAATGTCTGGAAGCAGTCTGCTTCTCAAAATGATTTCTAGTTTTGGCAGCACACTCTCCTCCACTTATACAACTGGGCCATCTCAGCATCAAATCTAATTAGAAGCATTTCACAGACACTTGATGTTTCTACACAGATTATGCCTAGATAATTATGCAATTTATTTTCTTTACTTATCCTAAATTTTGGCAGCAAGAGAAAAGTAACAGTTGCCTAAGCTAACAGCAGGCTCATTAAGTGCTGATATGATGCCAAATTGAATATTTTACTGGGGGGCGAGGGGGAGGAGGGACAAGTCAAAAAAACCCCCAAACTTTCACTTCCTCAATGCCTCAGATCTGTGAAAACATTTATTCTCTAAATCAGGATGACAGCATAAAATTTCTTAAGACCTGTATGCAAAGAAAAGGAACCGGATATTTTAGATTACTATAAAGAGCTGAAATCACAAAAGATGCCCAGAAGAACAAATATTATGAATGGCTCTCTAGCAGTAATAAAAGAGTAAGTCATGTATAATCTGACAATATTTTTCTTGTGATTTTCCAGATCTTGAGACTCAAAAGAATTGTGCTAACAATGAAACTGATGAACTATTTTTCCAATAATGTATGAAAGGAAGAAGTTAACATGACATCATGCTCAATTTTAAGCAAGTTTTTTTGTGTGACTGAATGCAACTTTAAAGCCTTATGTCATTACTTGACTTCCTGATATCTCAAACATGCATGATCTTTTTATCTCCTCTTTAATCTGGTCCTATAATCACAAATATTCTTGCTGGGCTAAATAATATGAAACCCAGCTGTATTATTGATAATATTCATTTATAATAATTTTTTCATTCATAAGTCATACATTACCTCTCGTCCAACATAGGAGTTATTACTTTCAAACACGATGGCAGTATAATGAGGGCTACTCTTGTCAAAAAGAGAAGTAATATCGCTGGACCTTTTAAGAAAAGAAAAGCCACTTAGCACAGGAGAATGTAATAATCTCATTGTTATTGATGCAATTTCCTTTAATCATCTTGTAGCAGAAGTAATAATCATATAAAACCGTACTTAAACAAGTCTTTTTACATTTTATTTAATTAGCATAATCAATTGTGTTTTAAACAAGGAACTTACGAAACTGGATCCAAAGGTGGGCAAGCAGGTGGTCTCAGCTCTTGAGAATGGTTCTGTAAGAAGTCAATCATCATCTGGCGAACTGTTTGCAGCTCACGATCGGCTCCTGCTGAATACAGGTTACAAAAAGAAGAAAACAAAACAAAACCAAAAACAATCCCCCCCCCCCAAACCACCCATAACACTATTCAGAAAACAGGGAAAAAAGACTCGCACGCAGATTTTCTCACATTTGCATGCTTTTGTAGGTTAGATTTTTGTTTTCAATTTTGGTTTAAAAAAGCAGGCAATACTATTTGGCTTAAGAACAGGGAATAAGAATTTAATTGTAGGGAATAAGAATTTAATTGTAGGATTCCATTTTAATGTGAAGGCAAGATGGTATTTAACAGCTGTCATCCTACCTAAAAATTAAAAACACCTCAAGACTTTTCCAGACCTAACCATCTGCCTACCTTGCTGATTTTCTCTTCAAACAATGCTTCATTCTAAGTCTGTATTTAATTTTGCAATACTTGTAGTGGGAGACTTCAGCAGCTTTTTTGACATAAAGATATTTATCATGCATTAAAAATTGCACAGGTGTACCATTCTTAGCAAATCGGCCAGGCGAGGATACTAAGCCACATAACAATAAAAGCAAATAACTGAAGTGTGAGGATATTTTAAGTTATTTCTTTTAAAGGAAATAAAATGTAGACGTTCTCACAAATGCCAAAAGTAACAGGTACAATTACAGTCTAATTCTACATGAAGGGCTAATGGTGCAGGTGGTCTCTCTTCTGACCTCTGGCCTTTTAAATGTTAATCCATCAGAAAAGACAACATTACTTTTGTCCACAGACAAACCACTTCAAGTTGTGATCCTGTCAGACACAGGGGATAAGCCTGTTTTCAGTTAGTCGACATCTGAATAGGGCTTTCCCAGCGAGATTCAGGATGCCTGGAAAGCGGCTGATGGATCAAAAAAGCATCAGTCAGGACCCAGCAAATGGAGTATCATGCTGGTGCGATGTGTTTTGTTTAAATGAATTACAAAAAATGATCCAACCATTTGTGAAAATTAAGAGCTACATTTCTGAACATGAGGAGTGTGAGGCCTAAGTTCTTGAACAAATGCCTGGGCTTTACCTGCCTAAAAATCTGCCTGACATTTCATTTTCATACAGTACTTGTAATGTCACATCCTAAAGAGCTATTCAGTGTCCATTCTAACTCTAGATGTCTAAATTAATTGACTGGTAGAGGGATTTTGCTTATTGTATGACATATTCCTCAGTGATGGGATAAATGCTTTGGAGATTTCTTAGAGTAGGATATTCTTACCTTTATAATTTTCTCCAGTTGTAAACTGCTTTGTAAATGCTTTGAAGTACTATGCAGGAGGAAAGAAAAAGAAAAAGTATTCCTTTGAAAACAAGTCACTGCATGAGACAAAAGCTCAGTTTAGAGGCAAAAATGGCTTTCAGGAGCTTTTACTTGTTACCGCTCTAATTACACAACATCTCTATTTAGCTATCTGTACAGAAGACAGCTTTCTTTTAGCCTACATGTTCAAAGACCTGCTTCACGACCAGCATGTATGAGGATAGCTCATATATACCCCTAGAAATGCTAATCCAACAATCAAACAAATTTTTAGAGGAAAAAACCCTCCTATCATTATATAAGTTCCTTATAGATTTTTTTTTCTAAAAATATTTCAGAGGCATTTTGAAAAAAAAATGTAGTAATCAATACTGTATACTGATTTATGACTGCAAGCATTAACCTGAACTAATGATTACCAGATCAGTACTACTAACTGTGGATATGCTCAGAACACTATTCACATATTTCCCAACTCCCTCCAGTGGTTAAAACATGGCATATAACAGAGCTTGACTGCCCTCTGCTACAAAAAATAAAATCGAAAACACTCAATGTCTAATAAAGAGTACATTACAATTTACTCCCAGAGCTTTAAAGGGGGGGGAGGGGAACCCCAAAACCCACCATTACTTTCTCTGTCTGGGTAGGACTTCATAACTCCTACAGTAAAACTACTGTTTCCTTTCCTAGTATAACAAACAAAATTTACTGACATCCATCCATCTATCACTTTCTTTTAACTCTTATGGATAATAATTATACAGATCAGCAAAGACAGAGAAGCTAAAAATTGCACTTAGACCTGAAAATGAAAAATTCTAGATTCTTTTGGCAAACACTATATCACTTTCAAAGTCAGTTTGAGTGAATTTTGAAATTAATGAGGAAAATAGTGAAGAATTAATCCAGGCTAAGTTTTTAAATGGAACACGTTAATGAAATTGGGCGATTCCATGATGCAGTTTCAATCTACTATATTTACTTTCATATATCACAACTAAAAACATTATTAAAATCATGAACATTTGCATCTAAGATGGTTATTTATACAAATTATTATCTAACAAATATGTTACAACTGGTTGTTATGTACGTATAACAATATACTGCTTTCTAGAAGGATATCTTCTGTCAATAAAAAGTTTCCAGACTCAGATCTGAGGACTGCATTACTGTTCTAGATGACTGCATCAGCTATTGCATTCAGCAAAAAGAACCTGAAATCATCTTTTATCAGCCTTGCAGTTTTCTCTGCAAAACCAAAGAAAAAACCCAGCTGAAGAACAATAGTTACATGTAACACTCTGAGTGAACATAATTGTTCTGTTTCTAATTAGTATAAAGCACCTATCATTTACATAACACAATATATCATGCCACTTACCCTAAAAGTTGGATAATAGTGAATACCATATTCTTTACATGTCTCGTAGTTCTCTTCTTCCCCACAATCCAGCACACCAATTCTGATCGCAGATTCCCAATCTAAAAAGAAAGATATCTTTCCATTTTCAGCAGAAGTGATCGTGGATCTTAGCCGATAGATTAGACCGGTTCCCATGGAAATCAACAACAGAACTCCCATAGATTCCAATGGTATTAAAAAAAAAAAAAGCGCATTGGTTTGATCCTCATTTGCTATCCATTTCTATTCTCAGCAGCAATATGATCTACTGATTTTTAACATAACTAAAACCCCTCCATTTTTCTTAGTTGCATCAATATTTTCAATAAATCTAAATAAAAAAAAGAATCCCAACACACAATGCAACATTTTCACGACTTAAGACATTTTACAGAATCCAAGCAGATGAAATAGGGGCCAATCCAACACTTGCAAGATACAGCATTATTCTCTGGCTTCCTGCATCAGCCAACCTTATTCAGTTAAATTCACTCTGCATGCTTATTTTACAAGATGAATCCAACAGTTATCCATCCATATGGCTGTCAATTACGTAACTATAAATTTCAAGCATCTTGTATCATAGTTGATTTTAACACAGCCTTGCTTTCAATGAGCTTGCAATTTTCTCAGAAGCCTTAAGAATCGCACAGTCCCCAACGAGGCACTCCAAGGCTCACATGCTGTCTCTTGAAAGTTGTCTTATTTTTCTTTTACAGTTCAAGAATATATGAGATTTATTTAAAGATATCTGAGTTTTAACTGAAAGGCCGAATATTTTACTTGGGACATCACTGAACGTTTCTTTTTTAAACGTTTCATAGCAAGAGCCACAGAGTTTAAGTATTTCTGCTTTTGAAATTTAGCTTGACCTTTATTTGTCTTTGAAGAAGGATGGAGCAGCTGACTGAGAATTTCAGTTGTACTGAACATGCCAACAGCTGAACAGGCACCAGTAGTAACTACAAGCATTCTAGCAGATGGGCATGTATTCACATGAACACAAAAGATACAACAGTCTATTTTATCAAATAAAATGCAAAATAAAAAAAGTTTGGCTTCTCGATATTTATCTCATTCAACTTACACCACTCCTCCTCCTTTTTCCACCTGTCTTGATCCTCCTCCATACAATGAATAGAAGCACTATAAACGCAATGCAAATAGCCAACCCTGCAACAATGCAAACCCATCGCTAGCTAATACTTGGGTTAAAGAGCACCAGCTGGGATGTGCGTTGCTTAGCATCCCCTTCTGCTTAAAAAGGAGCTTTTCGCTTCTAAAGGATGTGACAGTCCTCCTTCTGCAGTGCACAGCCTAGACTGTATACATTTATAGTGGCACTGTAGCCTATTTTTTTTTAAATGCTGCTGACCATTCTATTTTAAAACAGCATTAGTATTTCTGAAATACCTTGTAACACGGCCTAGATTTTAGTGATTGCAGGCTGAAAAATGGGGCAAAAAAAAAAATCTATATGGAGCTTGTTACACTGCATTACAACACAGTAAAACAATCAGCATACCATTCTTCGCATGAAAAATTTTGTCAAATTTGAGCAAATAGTTTAAACATACTGGAGGTTCATAACATATGTAAACTAAGGATAAAGTTTCTGAGAGAAGTTATGCTAGAGACTCAAAATAATTTCCATTAACTCACAAACTGCACGAAAGAGGTAGACCAGTGATATTATTTTAACCAACACTACTTCTGCTTATGCTAAAGAATTTCCAACAAATCACACAAACATATTGGAAAAACTGGAAATGCAGCAAGTTGGTCAAATCTACCATTTAAAAATGCTACAGAATACCAACATACCAGGCACAATGCATATCTACAAAGACATTTTTCCTTGCATAAACCTGGTATATTCCCTCCAACAGGTATATGCAATGTGATGTATTATTTTCCATTATGAAGCTTCAGCAAAGGAAGTAAGAGATGTATCACAAGGAATCTGAGTGCTACTTGAGTTACATACGTAACACATACCCCACTTCCTGATTAGTGACAAGGCTTCTGTAATTTCCCATCAAAAGCATTTAAAGAACAATTTCTAGAGGAAAATCATTACTGTCAGATTCAGAACAGTTATTTGTGTATATAATTCACGGATTATTTCGTATGGGATTTCCAAGGGTTTGTTACTTCTGCACAGAAAATTATTACATACAGCTCTAAACCACAAGCATTTTGGTGGATATATTCAACCATGTTTTAAAACAGCAAAAGTACAATTAACTAGAACAGCAGCCTTGTACACTATTATAACAGAACTAAATGTGTAATTAGGAATACATTAGCAATGCCTCTAAGCTTGAAGTCTGTTCTGAGAGGAGTATCAAACTGAAAATGTAAATTACACAAAAGCAAACACTGCTCCTGTTTCTCAGAAGCGTTTCTCTCTGCTACATAGTTTGCAATGATATTATTGCAAGATTTAACAAATGAGAAATGGAATATAAGTGAACTGTATTAACACAAGCCTTCTATTTGTACAAAGGACTTGCATCAATGTAACTAAATTCCTAGATCGCTGTAGTTAAATTTGCAAATTTGGTGTCGTTTTCTAATATAGATGAGCCTGCATACTCAAAGTTACTTGAAATATCTTACCACATGAGTAAAATATTTATGAAAAATAAATGTTGAGACAGTCTGAATAAGTAGCTGAAATGTTCTTCTGATAAAGCTACCAATAAAAAGTGTGACTATTCTCAGTTTCCTACTAAAATCCATTCATCCCAATTTTAAAATGGAAACATTCTGTGGACAAATAAAACCAGTTCAAGGCCAAGTGCATAGTATCATTCACAGTTAGCTTGACCGCAGATGAAAGTTTACTACCCTTAGGACTGGACTCGTTCTAACTGCAGATGAACAAGAATAAAAAAAAAGGAATTTGAAGAAGTCATTGTAAGTTATGAAAAATATTGTCTACAAAGGTATTATGCTACTGTAGAAACATGTCCCTTTCTTATTTGAAAAAACTTCTGTTGAGTTCAGGCTTTTCATGTTCTTCACTGCCATATTCTTGTTCTTAATTTTTCTTCAAAATAAGACAAAAAGAGGGAAGCTAAAATGTAATAGTCTTTTGGCCACAAGCAAATCAAATCAGAAAGTGAAAATGTTATACAAGCTTATGCAAAGAAACCAGAAATAAAGCTTCTGCTATGACAAACAAAAAACATGAAAGTAATGAGTGTTTGAAATGCTTGGAGACCACTATGGTTCTGTGTTTACAGGTTTTGGAGTTTTTGCTCAGCCAGCATTCTTCAGTGTGTGACAAACACATCAGGTCCTGTTTTTGGTGAGGCCTGGATTTTGCCTCCATTTCCACATATCTAAAAATATATATACCTGAAACTGCACCTGCGTTTTTTAAGTGTTAAGCGAGGTTGATACTTTTTCACATGCAAGGATGTCAGAGACTTCACTCTGTCAGACAACCTGAAAAATCTTTCTTGAGTTAAATGGTAGATTAAGAGTAGTTTAGAAAGCATTTCACACCACCATATTAACCATAACATTTCCTATACGAGTTCAATCTCAAGTCTTCTCCGCACCATAGCTACTCAATTTAACTGACACCAGGAGGGCCGGTTTGTTCCCTTACACTAGATCTACAAATACAGTAAAACACTCCAGCATCTGAAAAAAGAACTGAGCAGAGTTAGACATAGCAACAAAAGTCTCCCTTAGTATAAACTGAGAGTATATATTTTTTAAGCAACTTTTTGCCAAATCTGAAAATCTGACCACCACTTAGCTTTGATGTTTCTCTTGTTTCCTGCCAGTACTTTCCCCCCTTCTATCTAGAGGTCACTTTGAGCATTCACGCAATATTGCAAGATACAAACCAAGCACACATACGGCCTCTCCAGTGCCACAGTCTTTATTATACTTGGTTTAGCCTTTAAAATAGGTTAGTCTCTTTACAAAACATTCAAAGGACAAAATAATGTTGCCTCAAAGAGTTTACAGTCTAAACATACCCCCTGGGCCTTAGTGCATCCACTCGCACTCTGCAACGCGTACGGAGACCTTCGCATGCAATTCTGCGGCTGAGCACTGCATGCGTTTGTGGGGTAGCGATATTTTATTCCTGGATTCGTCTGAAACCTTCAGCTTGGAGCCCTGCCGCTATCCGCCGTGCTGTGCTTCCGCCCGTGTACTACTCTGACCGGGTGGCGAAGGCTTGCTCATCATGGGGGAGGGAAAAAGAGGGGTGACCACACATGACGAAGCACTGTCGTGACCCGCGTGTGATGAGGCATCGCCACATGTGACGAGGCTCCACCGCACGTGACGAGACCATGCTGTGACCTGTGTGACGAGGCACCGCCACGCATGACCCACATGATGAGGTGCCGCCACATGTGACGAGGCCATGCTGTGACCTGTGTGACGAGGCACTGCAACACGTGACCCACGTGTGACGAGGCCATGCCGCAACCCAGGCACCACTCACGTGCAACAAGGCTCTGCTACACGTGATGAGGCAATGCCGTGACCCATGGGTGACGAGGCACTGCCACATGTGACCCACGCGTGACAAGGCACTGCCACATGTGATGAGGCCAAGCCATGACCTGCATATGAGGCACCGCAACACGTGACCCATATGCGACAAGGCACCGCCGTGCCCCACACACGACGGGGTGGTGCCACGCATGACAGGGCCGTGCTGTGCCCCACAACAAGGCACCACCGTGCCCCACACGTGACGGGGCGCTGCCATGTGTGACAGGGCTGTGCCATAACCCCTAACAAGGCACTGCCATGCCCCACACACAATGGGGTACCGCCATGCGTGACGAGGCCGTGCCATGCCCCCCAACAAGGCGCCACCGTGCCCCGCACACGACAAGGGGCCACCACGTGTGACATGGCTGGGCCGTGCCCCCCAGCGAGGCACCACCGTGCCCCACACACGACGAGGCGCCGCCGCGCCGGGCCCACGCTGCACCACCCCACCCCGGGGGCCCGCTGCCAGCACCGCCGCGGGGGCCCCCGGGCCGAAGGGCCGCGAGCGGGGCCGGGGGGGGGGGGGCCGCACACACACACTCACCTTTGACGTCCCCGGCCAGGGCCCGCCAGGTGGGAGCGAAGGCGACGCAGTGGCCGCACGACGAGCTGTAGAACTGCACCACCCAGGCGGCCGAGGAGTTGAGGAGCGCCCGGCGCACCGTGCCCGCCGCCAGCACGCGCAGCGGGTCCTCCCCGGCGCGGTACAGCCGCGCCGCCGCCGCCGCCGCCGCCAGCAGCAGCAGCGCC